>JAOPTO010000986.1:0-14942 GCA_033822845.1 Tetrapedia diversipes
TTTCTTCTAAGGGATTACACTAACGTACTAATTATTATCAGAGCGAATCATCGACTAATTTAATGTTTCATTATTATACAACTTATATAGTTTATTATGCGCAAAAATATTAGTATCTATTTGTTGAATTCATGTGATACCAGTTATAAGATAATCTTTGTTTTTGGACAGTGGTAAAAGGGTTAATTAATTTTTACGTTTCTTCAAGAATATTTAGGCGCTCCCATACGTTTCTTCTAAGGGATTACACTAACGTACTAATTATTATCACAGCAAATCATCGACTGATTTACTGTTTCATTATTATACAACTTATATAGTTTATTATGCGCAAGAAAATTAGTGTCTATTTGTTGAATTCATGTGATACCAGTTATAAGATAATCTTTATTTTTGGACAGTGGTAACAGAGTTAATTAATTTTTATGTTTCTTCAAGAATATTTAGGCGCTCCCATACGTTTCTTCTAAGGGATTACACTAACGTACTAATTATTATCACAGCGAATCATCGACCGATCTACTGTTTCATTATCAACTAATCATTTGTAACAACCCCACAGCAATTTATCTCAAAACCAACACGTTTCTCGTGCATACGAACAAACAAAAACGAATTTCGAATTCAAAAAGCTCCCCCGCCTCCCCTAGAAACCTCCTAACCTCGAACACGCATCGAGCACCACCCCGTCCCGAATCGGTGTCGTCGAAAAACGAGCAAAAATTTATCGTAGCCAGGTGACGGCGAGGGTACGACGCAGAAAATCTATTATATCCGTTTCTCTCGTGGATCGTGTACCGTGCATGGGAGAAAGACAGCGATAGTGTGCTCCTCTCTACGATATCTAAATTTAAGAAGTGGCACCACCGCCGTTTCCTTCGATACGATTCGTCTCTGTGGACCACACGTTCCACGCGCGTTTCCTTGTAAATCGTGGAAAACACGACACACAACACGTATGTTGTAAAAGAAGACCACGAAGAAGAAGAAGAAGAAGAAGAAGAAGAAGAAGAGGAAGAAGAAGAAGAGGAAGAGGACACGGCCGATCGGGATAGAAATAGACGGATAGACGAATAGAAGGAAGACGGATAGAAGAGGAAAAGGGCGGGAGGGGGGGAGGGGGATGCCGCGGGGAGCGAGTGGTATGCGAAAAAATACACTCTTGGCACTTGGCTTCGGCAGACGACGAGATAAATAGCGCGCGTGGGTGCGGCTCGCCGATGTCTACGGGCCACACGCCACGTTTCCACCGGAACGACTCAGCCACGAACGCCGAAAGAATGAGAGGGAGAGCCGAGGAAAACACCGGAGGTGTCCGCCGTCTGCTTTCCATGGAAAACACCGTTTTTCCACGCGTTTCCACGCGCTCGCGACCACCTCGCGAACCGTGTCACGGGCGAAACAGCGAGTTCCTTGTTTCTTGTCAAATTTTATCGTGGATTTTATCGCAACGGTACCTTAGTTTACGTGTACAGTGGTTCCGAAAAGTATTCGTACACTGTACTATAAAGAAATTCATCTACTTCTGGAATTCTGATTTGCATGGAGCAATTTTGTTTTGGCGGCAAAATATCTTTTAAGGGGGCTGACAACGAATCTCAAAGTTTCAGCGATTTTTCACGATTTGAATACAAGCTTTTCTGTGTTCTTTTTCTTATGACGGGGCGATAGAGTATTGAAAGTGAAACATTTTCTATTTGAATGGTTTTGCTTCATCAAGTACCGTTACAAAGTTATCTTTAAAAAATGAGAGAAAACGCAGAAACTTCAACGCTGGTTTCACCCCTTTAAAATGGCGTTTAGATAAAAAGAAGAGATTAATTCATACGTACAGTAGCGGACAAAAGTTTAAGGCCGAAAGGTTAAAGAAAACAAGGAAATTAATTAATAAGAAATTGCGCAATAAATAAAAATTGTATTCCATGTTAATCGATAAATAGTGTTCTATCATAACGACGACAAAAATAAGTACTTGAACAATATTTACATACTATAAAACTATATTTTACATTGTCCTGTCGTCTTAAACTTTTGTCCGCTACTGTATACTATTACAATCTACATACCCACAAAATTTTATGAAATACTTCTATCAGACTCAGAATTTCAGAGTTAAACGAATTTATTTGTGACACAGTGTACGAATACCTTTTTGAGCCACTGTATAACTAGTGATATGGTATGCTCTCTGGACACGGTGTTTCTCTTATTACGTACATTTACTGACTAAGGACATCTCCACATCTCCACACCTCAGATTCACTCGTCGTTCATTCTCACTTACACACGCTCATATTTCCATACAAGACACATGTGAATACACGAGATATTTGTGAAGTTACCAACTTGCAATTGATGAATATAGAAGCTTATATTATTTTATAGTTTCGATTAAAATAGCGTTTATCTTTTTGAACTGGTTTTGTGATTTTGTGAAAATGAGAGAGCGCACAGCAATGTTTCTGTGGTTGTCTTAACACTTAGCCAACCGAACGATGGGGAGATCTCTCATTTTTTCCTTTTCCATTGATTCTATTTACTTTTGTTATTAGTTGATCTTGGATCAGTGATGAATTGGTTAAAAATTGTACTTTGGAAAAGCAGAAAATGCGTTTGATAAACCGTGAACAACACCAGTTCAAGATTAACTAATAACAACAATAAATAGAATCAATGGCAGTGCCCTTGTTGCGAAAAAAATAAGAGATCTCTCATTTTTTCCTCTTCCATTGATTCTATTTACTTTTGTTATTAGTTGATCTTGGATCAGTGATGAATTGGTTAAAAATTGTACTTTGGAAAAGCAGAAAATGCGTTTGATGAACCGTGAACAACATTAGTTCAATACTAACATTCTAACTAAGTTTTTAAATAAAATATCCCGAACACCGCAGCAGGGTGGAATTAAAAAATACTGAATTCCAGATAAAATTCAAAATGATTCCAGTAACAACGCAAAATTCCCCCCTCCCTCAATTTTTTCTTTTAACTTCCCTCAGAACTGAGCCGTAGTCTGGCCAAAATAATTAAACTTACAGAGAAAAAGGAAGAATCAGGGCTAAAGCTAAAAGTCAACCAAACACACGAGAAGAATTCTAGTGACAACGCAAAATTCCCCCTTCCTTCGGTTTTTTCTTTTAACATCCCACAGAACTGAACCATAGCCTGGCCCAAATAATTAAACTTAAAGAGAAAAAAGAAGAATCAGAACTAAAGCTAAAATTCAACCAAACACACGAAAAGAATTCTAGTGACAACGCAAAATTCCCCCCTCCCTCGGTTTTTTCTTTTAACATCCCTCAGAACTGAGCCATAGCCTGGCCCAAATAATTAAACTTGATTAAATTAAAGAGTAAAAAAAAAAAAGAAGAATTAGAGCTAAAGTTAAAAGTCAACCAAACACAAAAAGAATTCTAGTGACAACACAAAATTCCCCCTTCCCTCGGTTTTTTCTTTTAACTTCCCTCAGAACTGAGCCGTAGCCTGGCCCAAATAATTAAACTTGATTAAATTAAAGAGTAAAAAAAAAAGAAGAATTAGAGCTAAAGTTAAAAGTCAACCAAACACGAAAAGAATTCTAGTGACAACGCAAAATTCCCCCCTCTCTCAATTTTTTCTTTTAACTTCCCTCAAAACCGAGCCGTAGTCTGGCCCAAATAATTAAACTTAAAGAAAAAAAAGAAGAATCAGAGCTAAAGTCAAAAGTCAACCAAACACACGAAAAGAATTCTAGTAACAACGAAAAATTCCCCCTTCCCTCGGTTTTTTCTTTTAACATCCCTCACAACCGAGCCGTAGCCTGGTCCAATTACCGGATCCGCCCTCTAAACTGATCAATGCCCCATCGTTCTGCTTCTACCGGCTCCGTTGGACTCGCGGGAATCGAAGATTCAACGAGCTGGGCGAATCGCACGCAACAGTATCCTCGACGAGCGGATTTTGACGCAATGCGTCACATGGTTACTGTCACCTCTCGCCACTTGACTGTTCTGCGAAGAAAAAGCCGACCTAAAAAGCGAGCGCTGAATGCACGCCTAGCTTCTAGCCCATCTACCCCTTTCTCCCACCCCCTCCCTCAATTAATCCCCCTTAGTTGCCACCGATTTTGCTCGCACTCGCGAACGAATTGAAAAACGGGAGGGCGAATACGAATAAAGGGTTGCAAGGGAGGAGAGGGATGACGTTGGAGGGCGGAGGGCGCGCGAGGCGACATTTTAATAATACATGTATTTGCATGCTCGGGTGGGCACGTTGCAGAGGCGCCAACATGTCGTGAATACTTCTGTTATTTTCCCCGACGGATGCTAATTTATTCTTCCCCGTTTCGATCAAATGGACAACGCGCATCGCGCTTTTCGACAACCGTCGTTACTGCACCTAAACGATTTCCATGTTCGACGTACCGGGTCTGTGTCTAGTTTCTCTTGGAACACGAAAGTTTCACGAAACCTTTTTTCCAACGATCTTTCGATACTAATAAATGCTCCGACGAACGTGCTTTTAACACCTCGCGGATGTAACCTCGCATGAAACTAGTGACACGCTTTTATGGCTTAAACATATGAAACACGAGACGAACTCGCGATACAATTTTGTGAGACCACCATAAGGAACGTGAGTTTCACGAGTCTCACTTTTTATAAGTACTGTTTTTTTTACCGACGCCGTTGCACGCGCTTAAATCGCAGTGCAAGAGGTTAATTTTGTGCGACCACCGTAAGGAACGTGAGTTTCATGAGTCTCACTCGTGTCTCACTCGTGTCTCACTTTTTATAAGTACTGTTTTTTTTACCGACATCGTTGCACGCGCTTAAATCGTAGTGCAAGAGGTTAATTTAATACTATGCGAAATCATAAGGGTAACCGTATCACGTCTGGTTAAATGACAGGGTCTTGAAATTTGGATTTGAAGTTACAGCGAGTTGAAATGAAAATATATAATCTTTTATCATTATGTAGAGATTATTTCATGCGTTTTTCTTTTATGTGAAATTGATAATTTTATATATTGCTTCTGAATAAAATAAAATCTATTTCGAATAGATACATATATAGTGTCGATTCGGTTAGTGTTAAGTCGCATGTGTTAGCGGTCTCACGAAAGCGATTAAACATTGCATGAGAGTGAATTTCTAGACGCCACTTCTGTTCTTAATGGGTACACAATTATTCAGAAAGGATCGGAAATGTGTAAGAAATACAATGTTTGTACGAGTGAAAAGAGAGTTAACAGGAAAATTATTAAAAAGTGATACGATAGAGTTTTTAAATAAAGTGAATGAAGTGGAAGGAGATTGTACAAAATATTGTTTACTTCAAATAAATTAATATTTATGTAGGAAAACGTTGATGATTCTTCAACTAAATGCCAATCAAAACTTATGCGAAGCGATTAGTATTAAAATTGATACGATTTTTTTAAGTAACACAGGAAGAGCTTTATACTTCGATGTAATTATTTCTTTATTCAGATTCCATTTTTCTAAAGACATCAATCAGATCCTATTGTCCGACTAAGCATTAAACTGAAATAAATTATGAAGCTGAAGTTGAAGCATAGAAGTGAAAAATGTATTTCAAAGTAAAGAATGTTTAACGTAACGTCAAGGCGAAAATAATGAAAAATAGTGTTGTCAATTAGTCTTAAAAGGGAACTAATCTCGAAGGCAGCAAATTACTTTAACCTTATCTCAGCCCTATCAATCATTAAAGCTTATTTATTCGCAGCAAAGAAATAAAATTAAGAATCATAGAAAAAAGATACCAAATATATAAAAAGCAAATTTTCATTTAAAAAATCACGTTAAATCTTCGAAAATGTACCACGGTATATCTACGAATCTTCGATGAAAAATTAGAAATAAAACATTCTCAGCGCTCTAGCGGTTCTAGCGTTAAACCTAGACTCGCAGCCGCTCGCGACCTCCGTGGTGGGGGGAATGGCCTTGATCGACGATTGATTCCGCACAGGCCATACACTCCCCTGATGTCCTAATCGTTCTAACACGGTCCACACCCTTAACTCTCGCACGTTGGTTGCTTTTGAGACAGTTTTCAGCAATCGAATGTAGAAAGTAATTGTGTACAAATGTTTCAAAGGTTCAATTTACGTATACGAAATTAACATTCATCAACGTGAACGAGTAGAAGTAATGTGAATTATGCGACGAACGATAGAAAAGTATTTATGACTGGGTCACGATGGACCCGAATCCGTCGTTCAAAGGTTAAGACCCAATGCAGACCAGCAATATTTTGCCACACGACTGTACGCCTGTTTTTGTTGTTTTTGATTGGAAAAAACAAGGAAAGACATACGATTGTACGTAAAAAAATCGCTCGTTTGCATCTAGCCTAGCCATGGTCAACCTTTTTTTTTCTTAGGCCACTTACATGCGTTATTTATTACGTTAACAGTAGAACTACCAAACCAATCATAATGACTAGTTGGTGATTACTCATAACAACCTTATAAATTCACTGTGGTAAAGTTTCTAAAATTTACTATGATTTTCTGCAGAAGCTATGAATGAAGATTTGTTTTCTATGTATTCGATATTTTTTTCAATTTGATTTCTTGCATGCAAATAAGTGTACTTTAATCGTCGGTAATTCTAGTGTTAAGCGGACCACGACATAATGTAAAAGATAAAACTCGAAATTTAAAAATTAGTGTGAACGTTGATGTTGAGATAAACTTTTAACTGTTTTAGACAAATCAGGTTTATAATTGCTATATGCCACTCTTAATATGTTGTTCTCCTTGCCTACTCTTTATATTTGTATTATTCGGATCTTAATGTCCCTGTATTCAAAATATAACGTTTCACGAATATTACATAATTTATGTAATTAATATTGTTTATTATGTACAAGAAAAATTAATATTTACTCGTTGAATTTATCTAATACCCACTGAAAGATAATCTTAATTTCGGGTCATACAGACCCAAGGAGAATAATATGGTTAAAAGTTAGTGTGATTTTTGATGCTGAGATAAACTTTCAATTACTTTAGACAAATCAGGTTTACAATTGTTACATGCTACTCTTAACATACCATCAAGGTGTTTAAAAACGTCTCTACCGTGCAGTGCACATGAGTTGGCCTCTCAGCCACATAGACTCATACTTCTTCCAGAAGCCAACCCCTGAATACTGCACAGTACCTGATAATGAGTACGAGTGGCCCAGGCCACGCATAAAAAGCCAGAAGGGCCGCAAATCGAGTATGGCCGATCTAGTCTGAACCAGCAAAAAAAGTGAAGGTTTGCAACTTACCCGAAGAAACGGCAAATGTTACATGCTACTCTTAACATATCATCAAGCTGTTTAAAAAAGTCTCTACCGTGCAGTGCACATGAGTTGGCCCCTCAGCCACATAGACTCATACTTCTTCCAGAAGCCAACCCCTGAATACTGCACGGTACCTGATAATGAGTACGAGTGTCCCAGGCTACACATAAAAAGGCTGAAGGGCCGCAAATCGAGTGTGGGCGATCTAGCCTGAACCAGCAAAAAAAGTGAAGGTGGCAACTTACCCGGAGAGACGGCGAGTGCGAAGAAGGCAGCGGCAGTGATGAGCAGGAGTATTCTAATCGCACTTCCGCCGGTCCGTCTTCTGTCAGGCCTCGGGGCCGCGTGACAGCCGGCTCCGCAACCGTGTTTCTCGTTCGATTGCACATCGAGCACCACGTACGCCGGCTCCTCTCTTCCGTAAAGCAGTTCCTCCTCGGCGTCGGCGTTCTCTGCGACGCCGGGCGTCGCGTTCACGCGGCTCGCTCGTCGTGGTCGTGGTGATCGCGGCTGCTGAAGGTCGCTGGCACTGCAGCTGCTGCCGGTACGGTCGATTGCCGAACCGTAATACATGGCCTGCAGGAGCGACCACTGCCGTGCCACCGGATGCTGCACTCGTCAGCGTGTCCTCGTCGCAACGACGCCGTACGCAACCGGGACTGCGGCTCCGCGGGCACCAGTGGCGTCCTTACCTACGACACCCAGCGAACTCAGGGATCCGCGGCTGCGAGGCATCACCACGACCTGGCTCGAGCCGAACTGTGATACCACCAGCACACCCGGCACCAACCACCAACCCTCGTGATCTTCTTCTTCTTCTTCTTCTTCGTCCCTTCGTTCGTTGTCTTCCCGTTTCTTGGTACTGTGCTGCTGGCGGAGCTCGCGTTTCCCCCGACAAACTGTTTTCTCCCGGATCGTTTCGATCCTCCCGGTCACTGAGTTCGGATTAGGATTTAGATGGTAAACGGTTCGTATACGTGGATTTCTGGTGTTTTCATTTTAGTCGCCTCGCCTTGGGGCAGCCCTCCCCGCTTTGTTGCACGGTAAACGAGCACAGAGAAAGGGCGAGAGAGGAAAGGACCGTGGAAAGGTTCGCACAGACACGAGGCCAGAATCACCCCGACGGAACTCAACTCAACTCGGTGAAGAGGAGGCACCGCGTGCGCTCCTGCACTCCTACGCGCGTCTACGTTGGAGGGAAGAAACCCTCTAAACGAAAGCGTACACGCTATATTACCGGCGACACGTCGTGGCTCTCGCGGTGTACGTGCACGAGTGTGCGGTCCCCGTGCATGTAAGGGCGCAAGCAAAGGGTTCGTCGCACTCGTTGCTCCTTCGCGTTCGCGGTCGAGCCCCTGTTTTTCTCTTCGCTTGCCTGTCTCCTCGTGAATTTTCCTCGACGTACCGAAGAAAAACAGCTTCAGCCCCTCTGTTGGTTCCTCTCGCTCCACCGGACGAGAGAAGAAAAAGAAAACGTTGTCGTCGTCCTCCTCCTCCTCCTCCTTCTCGTATTCGTGTATTATAATCGTCAGTCACAACGCGGTGTCACCCATCGCCGTGTCACACCTTCCTCCTTCTCTTCCCTTCCCCTCTTTCTTTCTTACTTTCTTCCTCCGTCTCCTGTTCCACGGCCGGCTCCTCGTCTTAATCCTTAAGCTCGACGAACAACGACAACAGCATCGGCGACCGGCTGCGGCTCGTCGTGTGTCCAGCGCGCCTGGACACTACCACCGTCTGGCAGGAAGTGTCGGCTGCCACGAGGTGGACACCTCTGCGAGCCTCTGCCAGCGGGCAGCAGCACCAGCGGCGACGGCGGCGGCAGTAGCAGCACCGGCGGTGCTGGTAGCAGTGGCGGTAGTAGCGGCACTGGCAGCTGCAGCTGGTGGTGCACCGGCGCATCCGGCTGCACCTCGCATTCGTGTACGATCGCAGTCACGTCCCGGACTCGCTCTATAATCGCGCCTATGTACTCTCTCTCGTTCTGATTTCGCCTCTGTGACGTCGCCGCACTTTTTATACACCGTCGATCGTTAGCCGCTCTATATCGTACAGCAAAATCGACCGCAACAGGGAAACATCAAAAATGTTTCACCCCTCCTCGTTTTGTGTGCCTTCCCAACGAAAATTACCTTCCGCCTCGTAATCGCGCCTGATCGTACCCCGGTGGCCGAGTACACGTTTTCTACGCGCGAATCCCCGCGTACGTCCTTCGAACCGTACCGACGAACGAACCGAACCGTACCCGCGGGCTCTTCGATGTGTACTGAACCGCCCGGCACACGGGCCGTGTCCGCGTGTCGTATCGTGTCGTGCGGCAACGTCAGAGTGCCAGCCAGTAGTATAGGAGGCAGCCTCTAACGCAGGCTTTTAGGCACTAGAGGCTGGCAGGGCAGCAGCCAGCAGCAGCACCACGCGACGCAATGTGGTCTCTCTGGTCGCGCGACTGCTAAAACGGTTCGGCTACGTCCGTGGGGAGCTCGTGCGGGCCGCAACAACACGCTCTCCGCACACGTCCGGGACTCTCTCTCGCGCGCGCGCCACTCTCGCCTCCGTGTTGTCTCTCTGCCTCCGCGAGTGGGTAGACAGAAGGAAGGCGCGGAAAATTGGAGGTAGGAGAGGACGCACCGTGATATGGTGGTTCGAAGACTGCGAACGGGGAGGCGAAAATGGTTGGTTCTGTTGAACGGACAGCCGCTTTCGAGTAACAGGGCAGCAGCAGCAGCGCCGCGACGTGCTCCGTCGAGACGCCCCTCGATACCCCACCGATGCCATCGGCCTGGCCCGAAATCGATGCCCCGCAACGCGACGTCTCGAAACCACCCTCTCCCCCTCCCCGTTGCCGACCCGTGCCATCAGCGGAGCGCCGCTATACTCTGCCCCCCTCCATCCTCCTCCTTTGCCCTTCTTTCTCCCTGCTTTCTACTCTGGCTACCGTTGTCTTTCTCTGTTCTATCCTCTTGGGTTGGTCGGTTGGTTGGTTGGTTACGTGAGACTCGGTATTGCTGTCTTTCTCCCCCCTACGTGCGGTGGGTGGTTACTGTCTTTGTTTGGTTTGAAGGGGGGTGGGTTTGGTTGTGAGATTCAGGGGGATGCGTAGGTGTGTTGGTGGTGGTGACGGCCGTTCCTCTGTACGTACACGGGGCCGTGTCCTTTCCTTGGTGGACGAACGGATACGTATTCTCTTTTTACAGCAGGCTGCATGAATGGTGTCCCATGAACGGCGGTGTCGTGTAACACCGATCGATTGCGGAAACTAATAGCCTGCATCGATGAGAGAATTGCGCTGCAATTGGTGTTTTGTAAAATTCACCTGTTTCGAGGGAGACGACGATGATTAGCCGGTAATCGATGAATTGGGGATTGAAAAATTGAAAATGGTCGCTTTCTTATCATTTATAATTCTAACCAACTTACAGATAACATCGACTTCTGTACATTTCGAAAGTGTATTTAACGAAATGACAAAACTTAAATTATTGTATTCTTATATTATATTGCATATACCTCAGATTGTGTGTGTACCTTCTGAAAAACGATTACTACAGAGTGCAGCATAATTCTCGGATAAAACTTGCACAGGATCCATAAAAGTTTATTGCAGCTCTCTGCCAAGATTCTTTATCACTCTATTAACGTCTATTAACGTAGCCAGATCTTCCAAGAAAACGTCATTAAAACGAAACGAAATTACCACGTAAACAAGATTATAAAAAAATATCAGCATCCATTATTATTAGTTCCATGTAACGAACAATTCAAACGACAAATCGTCGAGAACATTATAGAAAGAAGGTTACATAACCGAAACCTCTAAAAACGGTAACTCGGAGCCGTTCGAGATAGCGTTCGAGACAGCCCCCCGAAAGCCAGTCTCCAAAATGGTACCAATAAACCAGAGAGTCGCCAACGTCACGGAAATCGTTCGTTCTCCCGCGAGATGTCCGTGTGGAAAGCAGGACACGCCGCGCGTTCCATCCTGAGTCGCCTTGGAGATGCTCGGAGCAGCCAGCCAGAGGAGTCAATAGACTCCACGTTGCGGCAGATGTACGTATCGATTTTGGAACGTTGATTCGCGCGTGTTCCAGAACGATACCGTTGCCCCCCCGGTGCACAGGGAGACGTTGCACGGGCGTCTATGACTTGGAATCGGCCGGACGCCGTTCATTTTTCCGCGAACGACGACGTTCGTGCCGGCAGCAGGCATGCGGGGACGAGACAGGGGGTTTCAGGAGCACCTGGAGGCCGCTGGGTGGCCGGCATCGCCCTCGCCAGGTGGTTGCAACTTGTTGTTGCGACTCCCCGAGGTCTCCGGATTCTACCCTTTGTACCTCTGTCGTCTCTCTGTGGTGTGGCAATATTCGTGCGGTTGACTGGTACACTGACGGACTCCCTGTTGGCTTTCTTCCTGTATCAATTGGTGTGAACTGTTTGAGGTAATTACGATCTGGGGAATTACATTTTTGGAATCATTCCGGGAACGAAGACGCAACACACACACACACACACACACGATGGTGGTGTATCGTATTTGAGAATTTGAACTGATTTTTTGCTGGATATTGTTTCGGCACTTGTAATAAAAGGTCATTATTCATTATTGTAATAAATTGTGTACCATATGGTAAGTTTTATTTGTTGTCAGTGAAGCTTTCCTCTGATAGTCATTTCTGTTTGAGAATTTGAACTGATTTTTTGCTGGATATTGTTTCGGCACTTGTAATAAAAGGTCATTATTCATTATTGTAATAAATTGTGTACCATATGGTAAGTTTTATTTGTTGTCAGTGAAGCTTTCCTCTGATAGTCATTTCTGTTTGAGAATTTGAACTGATTTTTTGCTGGATATTGTTTCGGCACTTGTAATAAAAGGTCATTATTCATTATTGTAATAAATTGTGTACCATATGGTAAGTTTTATGTGTTGTCGGTGAAGCTTTCCTCTGATAGTCATTTCTTAACGTACCACAGATTTTTATACATTTATGGGAAATTTCGATACACAGAGAATCGTAGAATGCGCAGAAGTGTGCGAAATATTGAAAGCTAATGATGACAAGTTATGAAATTTAAGGGATGAAATGAATCTTCGACTAAATTCCATACTTTTATTTTACTTAGCCCCACAAAGATTTGACTTCGCATAAAAATCTAAAGTCTGCTCATTACTATACCATACAGTAAAGACAATCGTGACTCCGTTCATCGGAATGCTTATTTTATTGTCACTCAAAGATTTTTCAAACTCAAGATTCCATTCGCCACGCTTTGCTCCTTTCTTCTCTCGCTCGGCTCGTGAGTCGGTGTTCCTGGTTTGATGATAAGTTTGATTACCGAAGGGCATCGCGTTCAAAGGAATCGATATTCAACGCGCATGATGCACGATTGTCAGAATGCATGCTTAGAATCGCATGTTAAAGAAAGAAAGTTCGTGGAAAGACACACGCAGCTGCGTTCCATGGATCATTTACGATGCCGGCTACCCTTGGCTGTGAGCTGATACGTCCTTCGGACACGACCCTATTGTCCACGGTGAAAGAAATACGTGGACGATCTTCCACAAAATAAAGGAGCCTCGGTGTGGTCACCCTTCGCGTGGCACGCGCCACGATCCACCTTTCTTTTTTCGTCGCACGGCCAGCCGTCGCCTTTCAGATCCCCAGGATAAGGAATCCTCCCTACTGTGAGCGGGAGAACTCTTTAGAATGTTACGGTTACTCACTCTGTGGCGCAAACGAGGAAAAAAGAGAGAGGGAGGGAGAGAGAGGGAGATCCTGTGGGACCTTTGATGTTTTCGGCTCTGCCCATGGCTACTACTGCACGTCGCAAGTCCCATTCAGCTTTGAAGCTTTCCCCGCGATGGTGTTTTTAACACTAAACCTACCGACGGGCTAGAATGTACTTATTTGTGACGAAGAAATCAACTTGAAAATTATATTTAACAAATACCTACTACAAGGGAAACGCAAAGATCACGGTGAATTTTCAAAAGTGTAGGTATCACAATAAATTTACAAAGTTTCCATAAAAAATTACGAATTGGTCATTTTGACCGGTCTTGGTAGTTATAATGTTGAGAAATATTGTCTTGGTGGTAATCGACTCGTGTAAGAAATTTGTTTGGTACATATTCAGCGAGTAAACTGGCTGCGATGGATCTATTAGATTTGTTTGAGAAATTTTGTAATCGATCAACATTATATAATTTGTATAATGTGATTATAGAATGTTTCAGTATTTGTTTGGATATTAAAAACAACGTTGCCTTTTCGAACAATTATCAATTAGATAGATTTGATGTTCTGTTTTGATGCTCAACAATTTGTGCAATAATTAAGTGATAATATTTCGTTTCTTATAAAAACAAGGCGAAGAGTGTTCGGTAATTAGGTGGACGAAGGGAAGGGTCGAGGTGAAAGGGAAAAGAAACAATGCGTGTGTTATTCCACGATGCACCCTGTTGGTTAAACACGGTATCATATTTCAATATCACTATTTCACCGGGGGTTGTTTTCTGAACTGCTGCCCTTGAGGATTTAAAGAAGCTGGGATAAATGGCGCCCCGCGTTGTGCCTATTACACACCCCGGATCACGATTCGAATGTCGATGATTGAACGTATAAAGCAAGACAAACAACCAGCTCCCTGGGGAGCAGGTGAAAAAACTGCTGCCTGTAATCTCGCGTTCGATTGGTATTATACGTGATAGGTTTCCAGTTAAATTATCTTAAACGAAATACAATTAAAACACACGTCAACTTAAAACTTATTTAAATGCTCCGAAAAAGTCTTTGAAAAAGCTCGAAGTCACATTTAAATTAATTTGGAAGGATAAAAGAAATTTTTAATTCCAAAAATTGCAATTATCAAATTGCAACAACTGAAATTTTCAAATCTTAACACTACAACTACCAAGGGGGTCAAAATGACCCAATTTGTAATTTTTCATAGAAACGTGATAAACTTACTGTAGTGCCTGTACATCTGCAAATTTACTACCACTTTAACTATGATTGCAAAAATTTGTTTCTCTTACATCACGTATTTTTTTCGTACAGCTTTCAGTTTGATTTCTTTGTCTCCAATAAGTATACCCTAATCGTCGATAGTTCTGGTGTTAAAAAAAAAAAATTGTAAACCATTACTCAAGAAAAGTAGAATCAACGAAACGAGTAGAATGTACAACAGATCTTTTAAGTGAACTTTTACCGTTTTTAACACTAGAATTACCGACGATTAGGGTGTACTTATCGAAGGTAAAGAAATCAATTTGAAAACGGTACGAAAAAAATACCCAATATGAGGGAAACAAATTTTGGCAATCATAGTAAAAATCATGGTAAACTTTCAAACGTGTAAACACCACAGTAACTTTACCACTTTCTATGAAAAATTACCAATCGGGTCATTTTGACCCCCTTGGTAGTTCTAGTGTTAATGCGCTGACCCTTTCGTCCATCTTTGGAAAGGATCGCGCGAAAGAGCGATAAGGAAAACGGAGTTCCTCGCAGAGAAAAAGAAACGAGAGGGCAGCAAGAAGGGGCTCTGCATTGGGGGGGCGGCCGATACAAGTGGGACATTCAAGAAAGGGGTTAGGTCCCATACGGTGACAACGGCAAAACTCGAAACGACGTCGTCGGACTTGGCTT
>JAOPTO010000987.1:0-36918 GCA_033822845.1 Tetrapedia diversipes
AATAAATAAATAAGTAGAATAAAATATATAGTGGTCAGACAAATAAAATTTAAAATAACCCAACCTGTCTAATGCGCCCCGACCGACACACACACACACACGCACACACACGAAAACAGCGACAGCTAGCGCGCGAGGGGCTAGCTGCTTCTCCCGCCTCGCGAGTGCCGGCTGTCCCCGTTGCCAGGGATGAGCCGCCACTTAAAAAAAGACAATCGAACGAATAGAAAACACACAGAATTCAAACGGGAATAAATTCCCGGAATTCGGTCTCCCTGGACCGTCGGATCGCCCGATCAATCCAGGGGCACTTTTCTACCAGGCGGGCTGGTACGGGGGTGGACAACGGATCGAGTTACGTTCCTGTAAAGAGGGAACGTACCCCGATCACTCTAAAATACAAACTTGACTCTAATTTAAAAACTACTACCCAATTAGGGTTGGCCTAGTCTTCCCGGAGCCCGCGGCAGCGGGCGACTTTCCGGGAGCACGCGGCCAGCAAAAGGGCGCGAACCGGCCAACCGGCCGCACCGGATCCGGGTCTCGGGATCCAGCTAAGGGTGGCGACCAGCGTCACCGATAGCTGTTAAAAATTTAAACAATCTCGACTCTACGGCGATTCAAATACAACCCGCCGTTGCGAAAAATTCGCGCGGGCAGGAGGGGTCCAATTCGGACCGTCCGCGCAGGTCCGTCGGCGGTCCGGCGGTCCCGCGGGCACAAAATAACCGCGAAAATCAAAAATTCAAAAATTTCCCAGAAGTTTGCTCAAGGCAAACTGACCCTTCACCAGCTCATGCAGCAAATTGACCAATTCTTACCTCGCAAAAAGTCCACCACAGGTAGCCAGGCAGGAACCACTCGCGCACCACTTATCACTCGCGAAACACACTTTACCGCACGCACTTTTTAGGAAGGAGAGTCAGAATATAAAAGAAAATAAATAGAATAAATAAAAGAAAGAAAAGAAAACTATATATGGAGCTATCAGACGTGGGCCGAGTCCTGCGGAACTGCAAAACAGGTCCGACCCAAGGCGGAGGAGGAGCGAGCTCCCGTCTACCGCCGAGCTCCAAAAATCAGACTAATATTCTGACTCTCCGATGGAGAGTGTATCAGATATTAAGCTGATAAGAACAGATTAAGCAGTTTATTTTCCAATAAATGTTTCCCCGGAGCCGAGGCCCCGGGGATGTGTACAGAGTAATTACAAGTTTTCGCGCAAAGGCGGCTTGCCGAATTGTTTATACAATAATATTTCGATGCCCCGGTGGACAGTCCCCACCAGGACATTAAGTTAACGGGTAAAATATTTCCCCTATCCAGGTGTATAGGGTCTGGACGGGGTCGTCAGTAAATATAACTTTAAGTGCGGGGGCCTATTACCCCTCCCGGCAAGCCGGGCTTAATCTAGACAATAGATATAAAATTGTAACTCAGGCGGCACCGGTGAGTATACATAAATAAATAGATATTAAGTAGCAACGTACTACATAAATAAATAAATAGATAGAGCTGTGTAAGCTAGATATAAATGAATGGCAGTGCGTCACAGTTGGATCGGGTAGATATATATCTTCTTCTTTTTCTTCCTTCGTTTTCTCTTTCGCTTACTGCAGTGGAGCGACGGCAGCATCAGTATTCATTTCGGGGCTTTCTATTTGTTGGGTTGACCCCGCATCATTTTCTTGCCTTACGTCTCCGGGACTCCCCCGGATCGCGGAACCGGTATCGGCCACATCTACCGTCGCATCGTTCCGGGAATATTGCTTTATCCCCGAGACATGCTCGACGTAGATGTCACGAGACCAGGCTACTGTCTCGGATATTATGAGTCGTCTCATCAAGGCGGCGTATCTCGATGAGACGCGCAACAAATCAAGGACGAACTCGTTCCCCGGGTCCCAGGCGCCCAGGGCGCCGACGACGAACGCATCGACCAGGACTCGGTAGCCGCGTCTACGCATCGAGTCTGCGAGGGGCTGGTACTTGTGCACCTTGGCCGTCCTCGCTTCCCCGATTGCGCCGAAGGTGTTGTCGAATGGCACGGCGACGTCCAATATGACGATGGTTCTAGACTGCTCATGCGTCACGACAATGTCGGGACGCAGAGCAGCAGTGCTGTCGTCAGCACCCGGTAATATCCTGTTTAGCCGGATTTCCCCCGGAAGCCTGATCGCTTTAGCGATCCGCCGGACGATATCGTCGTGCCGCAGCTGCCGGGCCGCCGAGTGAAGTCCGCAGTGCTGGAGCACATGTGGAAGGGTTTCCGCCTCATATCCGCAACGCCGACAGCGGCGGTCCACCTCGCCCCACCGACGCGCCCCATTTAAGGGGAGCACGTCGAGTCGAGCTCGATGGACGAACCGCCAGTCGGCGAAACGGATAAACCCTCCCGTGCGCATGAAGTGGTTACTCACTCCATGGCGGGAGGTGGCGTCATACACCTTCCCCTGGTCTCGCTTCCGAAGAAGCGATCCCATGTAATGCTCCGCCACTGCGGACCTCAGTCGGCGAATAATGAGCCCTTTGGCAGCGGGCGGCACGAGGACAGAGCGTCCGTGCTGGGGCCGAATCTCGATCGAGAGCTCGCGTCGACCTTCATCCCATCTCCAACTGATTCCAATCCGGGCTCCGGTCCTTGCACAGGCGGCCCTCACCTGAGCCCAGAATGAGGTGCGCCCTGTGGAAGGCCTTGCCAAGTCCCCGGCCAGAGAGCCCGACAGGTACTCAGCAAGGTCCCGGTTGTCCGGGGAATGACCGATCTTTCCGCGCACGGTCTCTAACAGCGCTGATCTCGCTATTGACGCAACGACGACGTCGTCGGCATTCAGCATCCTGAATGCATGACTAATCGTCATTACGTCGGCGAGATCGGCCAGCGGAAGTAGTCCACAACCACCCCTTGAAGGGGGGATGTAGACCACCTCGGCACTGGCACGCTGCGGCAGGCAAAGCCATGCCTTGACCGTGCGCTTCAAGATGCGGTCGGCTTCCTTTAAGGGAGCCTTCCTCATCCTGGCGCCCCGCAGCAAAAAATCGAGTCGCGGGAGCAAGAAGCTTGCTACCGTCTCGATCTTCTGCCACGGAGCCAGCAGGGAGGTATCCACTTTATGCAAGTCCCGGAGCAGGTCTTGGATAGTTGGAAATGGGGTCTGGTCGACGCGGACTCCCGTCGCGACCCCGAGGTGATCATACGACTCACCTCGCTTCAGGGGGGGAACGAGTTCTCCGCCGAGGGTGAACTGGGTCTCGGCCACCCCTCCAACCCCTGTAAGGTGTAGTGTTGCACACTTACCCGGGTTGAAGGAGAGGCCGAGAGCGGCAGCCACTTCCTCGGTGTTGCCCAGTAGCCTTTGCATGGAATCCGGGGTACTCGCGACAACAACTATGTCGTCTGCGTAGGCGAGGGATGTCACCTCCTGTCCCAATACGTCGTACCCAGCTCCCGAGACGCTGGCCGCTTGGACCAACGGCTCGATCGCCAGGTCGAACAATATTGGGGAGAGGGGGCACCCCTGCCTGACCCCGGACTCCATGCCGATCCGCCCCGTATAGCCGCTCGAAGTCCTAACCTTCGTCCAGCAACCTGTGTATAGGTTACTGACGAGGTTCAGGAGGGAGCGGGGTACGCCGGTGCGGACCAGCGAGTCTGTGATGATGGCGTGGGGGATCGAACCAAACGCGTTGGAAAGGTCCAACCACGCCACCACCACCTCGCGCTTCTTCCGTTGCGCGTCCTCCAGTATTTCCTGCAGCACGAAGTTGTGCTCATGGCACCCCTCGTGCGGCAGGAAGCCCTTTTGGGCCTGGGAGAGCCGCTTGTTCTCAACGGCCCAGCGCGAGATCCGGTCGGCAACGACGGCGGCGAACAGCTTTGGGATAACGTCTCCCATTGCTATGGGCCGCCAGTTCGAGAGATCATCCCGGTCGCCCTTCTTATAGAGAAGGACGGTGGACGACCCCTTCCAACTTTCCGGAACGCATTCGACGCGGCGGCAAGCGTTGAAAACTGCCGTTAAAAGTGAGCAACCTGGGTCTTTCCCTCGCAGGTCGGGGTATGTGAGGCCGTCGGGGCCCGGAGAGGATTTTTTCATCCTTCCGAGCCGACGGGATACCTCGACCTGGGTCAGGTCCGACTCCAGGCGCTCATTCGAGCCCTCAATGGGGGCCTCGTATCGAATGATCGGCACCTGCCCAGGAGGGACACGTCGCGCATAGATGTTGGCAAAGTGTCGATGGATTAAGTCCATCGACACCTGGCAGTGATCAGGGGTGTCTTGCAACACCTCCTGCACCGCGCGCTTTCTGTCCGTCCTGAACAGGCGCTGGAGGCGCGTAGCCTCCTCGATGCGTCCCGGTCCGCCTTCCGGGGCTTCGGTCCCTCTCGAACCGTGACCCATAGCAGGACGACGGCCCTGCTTGTTCGCCGCCGCTCGCGGCCGACCCGATCTCGCGCTTGGGGTGGATGATGGAGCCTCCTCGGGCCCCGGGACGATCCTGCCACCAAAGAACCTTGCCACCTCAGTGGCAAGGTCTTCAAGCTGTTGGGGCGTCTCCACCGCTTCCGCCATCGCCACGAGTTGTGCCCTGACGGCATCTGCGGCGGCCCTGGACCCCTGAACGGGCCCAAAAGACCGGGCAGAGCCGGGCAGTTCCTCGTGACGACGGCTTCCACGGGGGACGCTTGTGGCGTTGACTGATCGTCTCGGGGTTACCGAAGTGGACTGTCCACCCCGACGCGCTTCGGAATAACGTGGCCTCACTAGCCCGCCCCGGCGCGACCCGGTCCCTCCCTGGGAAGGGCTCCGAGTGGCGACGGGCTGGGCATCCACGTCGACAGAAACGGGTTCGGCAATATTGCCTTCCCTCCGCGACGCAGATGTGGCCCTCGATTCCGCGATGCGGGAGAGTACCCGTGATGCGGGGTAGCTCCTACCCGCCGTTCTACTGCCGTTGGCGGGGCTCCTGCCCGCCGCTCCACATGCACTGCACTTAGTGGGGCCCCGGTTTGAACCGGGGCAACTAGTCACTACACTGTTAAAATCGCGTACACCGGTGCCGCCCGGTGTCAAGAATCGGATCGGGCTCGTTGCCCGATCAGTCACTATCCTAATCTTACAATTGGTTACAATGTTATCTATTATTTCGGGCCCCCGCCGAGGTCCGTCGCCTCCTCCCACCTGGCGCGCCACTCGGATTGGCGCCGGCGGTGTTCTCCTCTTCTCCTCCACGACTTGTTCAGGCGACGGCCGCTCCCTCGTCGGCGCGACCCTGGGCGACGGCGTGTCTTTCAGCCGCCCAACACCTCTCCTGCCTGGTCCTCTTCTTTTTGTGGCAGTCCGCCACCTGTCCTCCTCTGCCGAACACTCGTCGGACCCCGACGACGACTCCCTGATGGTCGGTAGGGGGCTGAGCGAGGGGGACTTGCGATCCCCCGCCGCCACCCTACCCTTAGGCTTCTGCTCCACCCCTGGGGCCCCCTTGGTGGAAGCGGGGACCCCGGCTGCACCCACGATGGTCCTGGGGCGCAGCCCCTCTCTTCTCTGCCTAGACTCGGGCGGAAGGGACGTCGCCCGAGTCCTTCTCTTCGGGGTGGAGCGGTCTGCAGCAGGTGGTGAGGCCTCACCCCCGGCGGCCGGCGATTTGGGGGGGGACGGGCCTGGAGTGGTCCCCCTCCTCCTCTTCTTCGGGGCGGCCTCGGGAGGTTCTGTCGAAGCCCTCCTCGCCCTCGCCCTGGTAACGGGCGGGGCGGCCGGTGGGGAGATGTAGAGTCCCACCGGCGACCTCCCGGTCAGTATAGCCGCCCCTCTATAGATGGCGCTTTCATGTATCGCCGCCGAGGGTATTGGCCCGCTGCAGACGGTCGTCGTCGTGGTCGTCGTTGTCGAGACGTTGGCCTGGCCGCTGCATGACGGCGTTGTCGTTGTTGCCGTCACCACAGGTGTTGATGTGGGGGGGGTGCAGGTGGTGGGCACCCCCCGGGGGGACGGTGTGGTCCTCGTGTCCCCCCACGGCAGCGCGACCACGGGCATGATTGGTAGCGCCCGGGCCGCGCGCGATATGGCAGCGGCTTCGGCCAGCACGGGTGACGGCCCCCTGGTGACCTCCGCAAAGGTCGTGGTGGGGGTCACCCTCCTCGCCGGGGCAATCATCTTCTCCTCTTTCTTCCTCAGTGGTCCGGGTGGGGGGGGCGATTTGGCCGCCCCAGCCTTGGTCCTCTTCTGGGCGGCCTCTCCCGGTGACTTGGAGGAGCGGGGGTTCTTGGTGGTGGTGCCCCCGCTCTTCTGCCCCCTCTTCTCCCCGGACCCACTGGGCCCCGGCGGCGGGGTCCGTCGACCCGCCGAGTGTCGGCTGGTGGGGACTGCCGAGGCTCCCCCGGTGGCTGATGTTCGGCCTGCCGACGCCGTAGCAGGTGGCCGGTTCTCCGGCGTCGGCACCCTCGCTGCTGATGTTGCTGCTGCTGAGTTGGGCGGCGCCCGTCGCAGCAGGGTCGCGATGTTCACGGTGGTGGATGAACTTCTCTTCGTGGCGGCCGTCGTCTTGGACACCGCCGCCTTCTTCTTTACTGCGACCGCTGTCGCGGGGGCGCTAACTATTTTTGTTGCGCCAACCCGAGAGGG
Source organism: Tetrapedia diversipes (assembly GCA_033822845.1). NCBI lineage: Eukaryota > Metazoa > Arthropoda > Insecta > Hymenoptera > Apidae > Tetrapedia > Tetrapedia diversipes. Next base: position 6,624 of record JAOPTO010000987.1, read on the forward strand.
TGGGGGGGGAGGATCGCTCGGCAGGAGCGTGTCCCTGATCTCCGCCTCGGTCGTGTAGACCTTGACGGAGAGTCGCGTCTCGGCCGCCGGCTCCGAACTCGCGGAGGCGGCACCCGCGGGAGGGGTCGGGCGGGTAACCGCGACACTGGCCACCCCGACGTCTCCGTGACTGTCGGCGAAGTGCTTCTTCACCTTCTTCAGCGCATATGCGCTGTCGTCGGTGAATCCGCAGACTTCGCAGACAAACTGGCGTACTGCGCCAGGGTGGTGGAGCCTAAGATGTTTTCCTAGGTCCTCGTGCCGCAGGTACACGCCCGCGCCCTTTTTTAATACTGCCCTACTGTTAAAACAGTAGGGGCACTCAAATTGTGGCGGGAAGGGAAATTTTATGACTACCACGTTGGTGGTATTAGCCGCCATGGTGGAACCTCGCGAGTCCGGAACCGGTGTACTAAACTCTACTTTATTGATTTTTAAAATACTTACGCTGGGTGTATCAAAAGGGATACACCCAGGTAGTCAAAGATTAAAATAAATAAATAAATAAATAAATACTGTACAACAAATAAATAAATAAATATAAAATTATTATCTGGACTTATCAATACATATAACAAAGAAAAATATAAATAAATGGACCTACTCTCCACGATAACATAAGCTATAAAACAGATGCGAACAAGGGGGTCGGGGACGCCGCGAAACAAAACGAAGGGATAAATAAATAGTCAATAAAAATAAAATAAATAATTTAATGCAATACAGGTTGACGGAATGGGTCGATGGATAAAATATGTATTTAAATATAAATAACACGGAAATAAATAAATAGATATATAACAATAAATAAATAAATAAAATAGAATAAAATATATAATAATCAAATATGGTTAAAAATTAAAATAAAACGACCTGTCTAATGCGCCCCGACCGACGCACACACACACACACACACACAGACGAAAATAGCGACAGCTAGCGCGCGAGGGGCTAGCTGCTTCTCCCGCCTCGCGAGTGCCGGCTGTCCCCGTTGCCAGGGATGAGCCGCCACTTAAAAAAAAGACAATCAAACGGATAGAAGATGCACAGAATTCAAACGGGAATAAATTCCCGGAATTGGGTCTCCCTGGACCGTCGGATCGCCCGATCAATCCAGGGGCACTTTTCTACCAGGCGGGCTGGTACCGGGGGTGGACAACGGATCGAGTTACGTTCCTGTAAAGAGGGAACGTACCCCGATCACTAAAAATACAATCTTGACTCTAATTAAAACTACTACCCAATTAGGGTTGGCCTAGTCTTCCCGGAGCCCGCGGCAGCGGGCGACTTTCCGGGAGCACGCGGCCAGGAAAAGGGCGCGAACCGGCCAACCGGCCGCACCGGATCCGGGTCTCGGGATCCAGCTAAGGGTGGCGACCAGCGTCACCGATAGCTGTTAAAAATTAAAACATGCACGACTCGACACGAATTCAAATACAACCCGCCGTTGCGAAAAATTCGCGCGGGCAGGAGGGGTCCAATTCGGACCGTCCGCGCAGGTCCGTCGGCGGTCCGGCGGTCCCGCGGGCACGAAATGACCGCGACAATTCAAAAAATTCAAAATTTCCCAGAAGTTTGCTCAAGGCAAACTGACCCTTCACCAGCTCATGCAGCAAATTGACCAATTCTTACCTCAAAAAGTCCACCACAGGTAGCCAGGCAGGAACCACTCGCGCACCACTTATCACTCGCGAAACACACTTTTACCGCACGCACTTTAGGATAGAGAGAGAGTCAGAATATTTAAAAAGAAAATAAATAAAAGAATAAAAGAAAAAGAAAACTATATATGGAGCTATCAGACGTGGGCCGAGTCCTGCGGAACTGCAAAACAGGTCCGACCCAAGGCGGAGGAGGAGCGAGCTCCCGTCTACCGCCGAGCTCCAAAAATCAGACTAATATTCTGACTCTCCGGTGGAGAGTGTATCAGATATTAAGCTGATAAGAACAGATTAAGCTTGTTTATTTTTCAATAAATGTTTCCCCAGAGCCGAAGCCCCGGGGATGGATACAGAGTTTGTTACAATTTAATACGGCTTGCCGAACTTCTTATATTTAAATTATGTCGTATCTCAGGGGACAATACCCCCCGAGATTGAGTTAGTAAAATATTCCCCCTACCCGGGTGTATAAAGCCCGGGCGGGGTCGTCAATAAATATAATTCTAAGCAAAGGGGCTCGCTGCCCCTCCCGGCAAGCCGGGCTTAATCATAAAATACAGAATAGTCACCTACGAGCGGTACCGGTGAGCTATGGAGAATAAATAAATACATACTTTGATCTTGGAAGCTGCAGTCATCAGAAAATTTAATTTTTAGTATTATGATCGAGCGGCGGGAATTTTATTTTCTCCTTATTGCATTTCTGAGCCTCTTTGGTTTTACTTTTTGGTATTGATTTTAATTTTAATTTTAATTTTGCCCCACGTCATTCTCAGGTCTTTCGGGCTCGGGACTCTCCCGAGTCGCGGAGTCAGTAGCGGCCACGTCTGTCGTCGCATCGGTTCGGGAATACTGCCTTATCCCCGAAACGTGCTCGACGTAGACGTCTCTGGACCAGGCTACTGTCTCTGATGTTAAGAGACGTCTCATCAGGGAGGCATATCCTGATGAGACGCGCAGCACGTCCAGGACGTACTCGTTCCCCGGGTCCCAGGCTCCCAGGGCGCCGACGACGAACGCGTCGACTAGCACCCGGTAACCGCGCCTACGCAGCGAGTCCGCGAGGGGCTGGTACTTTTGTACCTTGGCCAGCCTCGCTTCCTCGATTGCGCCGAAGGTGTTCTCGAACGGCACGGCCACATCTACCAGCACGACGGTTCTTGACGACTCGTGCGCCACGACAATGTCGGGACGCAGAGCCGCTGTGCTGTCATCAGCACCCGGAACCGGCCTGTTCACCCGGATCTCCCCCGGAAGCCGGATCGCTTTTGCGATCCGACGGACGATGTTGTCGTGCCGCAGCTGCCGGGCCGCCGAGTGAAGTCCGCAGTGTTGGAGCACATGAGGAAGGGTCTCCGCCTCATATCCACAACGCCGACAGCGGCGATCCAACTCACCCCACCGACGCGCCCCATTTAAGGGGAGCACGTCGAGTCGAGCTCGATGGACGAACCGCCAGTCGGCGAAGCGGATAAAACCTCCCGTACGCATGAAGTGGTTACTCACTCCATGTCGGGAGGTGGCATCGAACACCTTCCCCTGGTCACGCTTCTTGAGAAGCGATCCCAAGTAGTGATCCATCACTGCGGACCTCAACCGGCGAATAATAAGCCCTTTGGCAGCGGGCGGCACGAGGACAGAGCGTCCGTTGGGTCGTAACTCGACAGAGAGCTCGCGTCGACCCTCATCCCACCTCCAATTGACACCGATGCGCGCTCCGGTCCTTGCACAGGCAGCCCTCACCTGCGCCCAGAACGAGGTGCGACCTGTGGAAGGCCTTGCGAAGTCCCCGGCCAAAGAGCCCGACAGGTACTCCGCAAGGTCCCGGTTGTCCGGGGCACGACCGATCTTCTGGCGAACGGTCACGAGCAACGCTGATCTCGCTATTGACGCGACGACGTCGTCCTCCGCATTCAGCATTCTGAATGCGTGTCCGATCGTCATCACGTCGGCGAGATCTGCCAGGGGAAGCAGCCCACAACCACCCTTGGAGGGGGGGATGTAGACTACTTCCGCACTGGCACGTTGAGGCAGGCACAGCCAAGCCTTGACCGTTCGCTTTAGGATACGGTCGGCTTCTTTCAGGGGTGCCTTCCTCACTCTGGCGCCCCGCAGCAAAAAGTCGAGTCGCGGCAGCAGAAAACTTGCTACCGTCTCGACCTTCTGCCACGGAGCCAACAGAGAGGTGTCTAGCCTGTGCAAATCCCGAAGCAGGCCTTCGATGGTTGGAAGTGGGGTCGGGTCGACGCGAACTCCCGTCGCGACCCCGAGATGGTCATACGACTCACCTCGCTTCAAGGGGGGAACGAGTACTCCTCCGAGGGTGAACTGAGTCTCGGCCACTCCTCCAACCTTTGTAACGTGCAGAGTTGCACACTTACTCGGGTTGAAGGATAGGCCGAGAGCTGCTGCCACTTCCTCGGCTGCGCACAGCAGCCCTTGCATGTCCTCCGGAGTTCTCGTGACAACAGCTATGTCGTCAGCGTAGGCCAGGGCTGTCACCTCTTGTCCCAATACGTCGTACCCGACTCCCGAGACGCTGGCCATGTGGACCAACGGCTCGATCGCCAGGTCGAACAATATTGGGGAGAGGGGGCACCCCTGCCTGACTCCGGATTCCATGCTGATCCGCCCCGTGTAGCCGCTCGAAGTCCTTACCTTCGTCCAACAACCTGTATACAGGTTGCTGACGAGGTTCAGGAGGGAGCGGGGTACGCCGGTGCGGACCAGCGAGTCCGTGATAATGGAGTGGGGGATCGATCCAAACGCGTTGGAAAGATCCAACCACGCCACTACCACTTCGCGTTTGCTCCTTTCCGCGTCCTCCAGGATTTCCTGCAGCACGAAGTTGTGCTCATGGCACCCCTCGTGCGGCAGGAAGCCCTTTTGGGCCTGGGAAAGCCGTTGGTTTTCAACGGCCCAACGCGAGATTCGGTCGGCGAGGACGGCCGCGAACAGGTTTGGGATTACGTCTCCCAACGCTATGGGCCTCCAATTCGCGAGGTCATCCCGGTCGCCCTTCTTGTAGACAAGAATAGTGGACGACCCCTTCCAGCTTCCCGGGACGTGCTCAGTACGGCGGCAGGCGTTGAAAGTCGCCGTTAGAAGGATGCAGCCTGGGTCCTTCCGTCGCAAGTCGAGATAGGTGAGGCCGTCTGGACCCGGAGAGGACTTTTTCATCCTCCCGAGCCGACGGGCTACCTCGACCTGGGTCAGGTCGGACACCAGGCGCTCATTAGAGCCCTCAATAGGGGCCTCGTACTGAGCCAAAGGCACCTGTCCAGAGGGGACACGTCGCGTATAGATGTTCGTGAAGTGCCTATGGACCACATCCATAGGCACTTGGCAGTGCTCAGGAGGGCTCTGAAGCACCTCCTGGACTGCACGCTTTCGGTCCGCCCTGAACAGGCGCTGGAGGCGAGTTGCCTCTTCAATCCGTCCCGTTCCACTTTCCGGGGCTCCGGTCTCTCGCGATTGGAGACCCATACCGGGACGACGGTCCCGTCTGCTCGCCGCCGCCCTCTGCCGACCGAGTCCCGCGTTTGAGGCGGTCGATGTTGCCTCATCGGCTCCCGCGGCGATCTTGCCACCGAAGAACCTTGCCAACTCAGTGGCAAGGTCCTCGAGTTGTTGGGGCGTCTCCACCGCTTCCGCCATCGCCACGAGTTGTGCCCTGATGGCAGCTGCGGCGGCCCTGGACCCCTGAGCGGGCCCAAAAGACCGGGCAGTGCCGGGCGGTTCCTCGTGACGATCGCTTTCACGGGGGACGCGTGTGGCGCTAGTCGATCGCGGCGGGGGTACCGATGTGGGCAGACCACCTCGACGCGGTCTGGAGTAACGCGGGCCCGCTAGCCCGCCCCGGCGCGACCCGGTCCCTCCCTGGGAAGGGCTCCGAGTGGCGACGGGCTGGGCGTCTACATCGACAGCTTCGGGTTCGGCAGTATTGCCTCCCCTCCGCGACGTCGACGCGGCCCTTGACTCCGCGATGCGGGAGAATACCCTCGACGTGGGGTTTCGGCTCCTTCCCGCGTATCTACTATTATTGCTGGCGGGGTTGTTTCCCGCCGCTCCACAGATGCACTTATTAGATTTTTGCACACCCCGGTTTAGCCCGGGGAGACTGGACACAGCACTTGCTAAACACTCACCGGTACCGCTCGGCGTCATAAATCTAATCGGGCTTGTCGCCCGATCCGTCACTAGTTTAAAATTGGTTAAAATTGATTTATTTTCAATTATTACGGGCCCCCGCCGAGGTCCGTCGCCTCCACCCACCTGTTGCGCCACTCGAGTTGGCGCCGGCGGTGTCTTCCTCTTCATCTCCTCCACGACTTGGTTAGGCGACGGCCGCTCCCTCGTCGGTGCGACCCTGGGCGACGGGGTATCTTCAAGCCGCCCAACACCTCTCCTGCTCGGTCCTCGTCTGCTCCTGACAGACCTCCACCCATCCTCAGCCGGGCACTCTTCCGACTCCGACGACGATTCCCTAATTGTGGGTAGGGGGCTAAGCGAGGGGGACTTACGATCCCTTGCCGCCACCCTACCCTTGGTCTTCGGCTCCACCCTGGGGGTCCCCTTGGTGGGGGCGGGAACCCCGGCTGCACCCATGATCTTCCTGGGGCGCAGCCCCTCTCTCCTCTTCGTGGACTCGGGCGGGAGTGACGTCGCCCGAGTCCTCCTTCTGGGGGTGTAGCGGTCTGCGGCAGGTGGTGATGCCTCACCCCTGGCGGCCGGTGATTTGGAGGGGGACGGGCCTGGCTGGGTCCCCCTCCTCCTCTTCTTTGGGGCGGCCTCGGGAGGTTCTGTAGACGCCCTCCTCGCCCTCGCCCTGGTAACGGGCGGGGCGGCCGGTGGGGAGATGGATAGTCCCACCGGCGACCTCCCGGTTAGTATAGCCGCCCCTATATAGATGTTACTTGTTACAACGGCCGCCGTGGGGATCGGCCCGCCGCAGACTGTCGTCGTCGTAGTCGTCGTTGTAATTGTCCCGGTTGGGCCGCTGCACGACGGCGTGGTGGTGGTCGCCGTCGCTCCCGTTGTTGTGGAAGGGGGGGTGCAGGTGGTCGGCACCCCCCTGGGGGACAGCTTGGTCCTCGTATCCCCCGTCGGTTGCGCGACCATGGGCAAAATGGGCAGAGCCCGGGCCGCGCGCGATACCGCAGCGGCCTCAACCAGGACGGGTGACGGCCCCTTGGTGACATCCGCATAGGTGGTGGTGGGTGTCACCGTCCTCGTCGGGGTTGTCCTCTTCTGGGGTCCGGGTGGGGGGGGCGGTTTGGCCGCTCCTTCCTTGGCCCTTGGAGCGGCCCCTCCAGATGATGTGGAGGAGCGGGGGTTGCTGGTGTTGGGGCCCCCGCTCCCTTGACCCCTCTTCTCCCCGGACCGGCGTTGCCCCGACGGCGGGGTCCGTCTGCCCGCCGAGTGCCGGCTGGTGGAGGCTGTCGAAGACCCCCCGGTGGCAGATGGTCGGCCTGCCGACGCCGTGGCAGGTGGTCGGTTCTCCGGCGTCGGCTCCCTCGCTGCTGTTGTTGTTGCGGCTTCGTTGGGCGGCGCCCGTCGCAGCAGGGTCGCAATGCTCCTGGTGGTGGTGGAGGTGGATGTCTTCTTAGGGGCGGCCGTCGGCTTTGACACCGCCGCCTTCCTTTTCGTAGCGACCGCTGTCGCTGGAGCGCTGATCTTTTTTACTGCGCCAACCCGAGAGGGTGGGGGGGGAGGATCGCTCGGCAGGAGCGTGTCCCTGATCTCCGCCTCGGTCGTGTAGACCTTGACGGAGAGTCGCGTCTCGGCCGCCGGCTCCGAACTCGCGGGGGCGGCACCCGCGGGAGGGGTCGGGCGGGTAACCGCGACACTGGCCACCCCGACGTCTCCGTGACTGTCGGCGAAGTGCTTCTTCACCTTCTTCAGCGCATATGCGCTGTCGTCGGTGAATCCGCAGACTTCGCAGACAAACTGGCGTACTGCGCCAGGGTGGTGGAGCCTAAGGTGCTTCCCTAGGTCCTCGTGCCGCAGGTACACGCCCGCGCCCTTTTTTAATACTGCCCTACTGTTAAAACAGTAGGGGCACTCGAACTGTGGCGGGAAGGGGAATTTGATTATTACCACGTTGGTGGTATTAGCCGCCATGGTGGAACCTCGCGAGTCCGGAACCGGTGTACTAATCTCTATTTTATTGATTTTTAAAATACTTACGCTGGGTGTATCAAAAGGGATACACCCAGGTAGTCAAGGATTAAAATAAATAAATAAATAAATAATATACAACAACTAAATAAATAAATATAAAATCACTATCTGAACTTATCAATACATATAACAAAGAAAAATATAAATAAGTGAACCTACTCTCCGCGATAAAATAGATTACAGAAGAATATGAGCAAGGGGGTCGGGGACGCCGCGAAACAAAACGAAGGGATAAATAAATAGATAGTCAACAAAAATAAAATAAATAATTTAATACAATACAAGTTAACGGGATGGGTCGGTAAATAGAATATGTATTTAAGTATAAATAACACGGAAATAAATAAATAGATATATAACAATAAATAAATGAATAAAATAGAATAAAATATATAATAATCAAATATAGTTAAAAATTAAAATAAAACGACCTGTCTAATGCGCCCCGACCGACGCACACACACACACACACACACACGAAAACAGCGACAGCTAGCGCGCGAGGGGCTAGCTGCTTCTCCCGCCTCGCGAGTGCCGGCTGTCCCCGTTGCCAGGGATGAGCCGCCACTTAAAAGAGACAATCGAACGAATAGAAAATGTATAGAATTCACACGGGAATAAATTCCCGGAATTCAGTCTCCCTGGACCGTCGGATCGCCCGATCAATCCAGGGGCACTTTTCTACCAGGCGGGCTGGTACGGGGGTGGACGACGGATCGAGTTACGTTCCTGTAAAGAGGGAACGTACCCCGATCACTAGTAAAAAACAAACTTGACTCTAATTTAAAACTACTACCCAATTAGGGTTGGCCTAGTCTTCCCGGAGCCCGAGGCAGCGGGCGACTTTCCGGGAGCACGCAACCAGCAAAAGGGCGCGAACCGGCCAACCGGCCGCACCGGATCCGGGTCTCGGGATCCAGCTAAGGGTGGCGACCAGCGTCACCGATAGCTGTTAAAAATTTAAACATGCACGACTCTATACGAATTCAAATACAACCCGCCGTTGCGAAAAATTCGCGCGGGCAGGAGGGGTCCAATTCGGACCGTCCGCGCAGGTCCGTCGGCGGTCCGGCGGTCCCGCGGGCACAGAATGACCGCGACAATTCAAAAATTCAAAATTTCCCAGAAGTTTGCTCAAGGCAAACTGACCCTTCACCAGCTCATGCAGCAAATTGACCAATTCTTACCTCGCAAAAAGTCCACCACAGGTAGCCAGGCAGGAACCACTCGCGCACCACTTATCACTCGCGAAACACACTTTACCGCACGCACTTTAGGATAGAAAGAGAGTCAGAATATTTAAAAAGAAAATAGATAATAAATAAAAGAAAGAAAAAGAAAACTATATATGGAGCTATCAGACGTGGGCCGAGTCCTGCGGAACTGCAAAACAGGTCCGACCCAAGGCGGAGGAGGAGCGAGCTCCCGTCTACCGCCGAGCTCCAAAAATCAGACTAATATTCTGACTCTCCGATGGAGAGTGTATCAGATATTAAGCTGATAAGAACAGATTAAGCTTGTTTATTTTTCAATAAATGTTTCCCCAGAGCCGAAGCCCCGGGGATGGATACAGAGTTTGTTACAATTTAATACGGCTTGCCGAACTTCTTATATTTAAATTATGTCGTATCTCAGGGGACAATACCCCCCGAGATTGAGTTAGTAAAATATTCCCCCTACCCGGGTGTATAAAGCCCGGGCGGGGTCGTCAATAAATATAATTCTAAGCAAAGGGGCTCGCTGCCCCTCCCGGCAAGCCGGGCTTAATCATAAAATACAGAATAGTCACCTACGAGCGGTACCGGTGAGCTATGGAGAATAAATAAATACATACTTTGATCTTGGAAGCTGCAGTCATCAGAAATTTAATTTTTAGTATTATGATCGAGCGGCGGGAATTTTATTTTCTCCTTATTGCGTTTCTGAGCCTCTTTGGTTTTAGTTTTTGATATTGATTTTAATTTTAATTTTAATTTTACCCCACGTCATTTTCACGTCTTTCAGGCTCGGGACTCTCCCGAGTCGCGGAGTCAGTAGCGGCCACGCCTGTCGTCGCATCGGTTCGGGAATACTGCCTTATCCCCGAAACGTGCTCGACGTAGACGTCTCTGGACCAGGCTACTGTCTCTGATGTTAAGAGACGTCTCATCAGGGAGGCATATCCTGATGAGACGCGCAGCACGTCCAGGACGTACTCGTTCCCCGGGTCCCAGGCTCCCAGGGCGCCGACGACGAACGCGTCGACTAGCACCCGGTAGCCGCGCCTACGCAACGAGTCCGCGAGGGGCTGGTACTTTTGTACCTTGGCCAGCCTCGCTTCCTCGATTGCGCCGAAGGTGTTCTCGAACGGCACGGCCACATCTACCAGCACGACGGTTCTTGACGACTCGTGCGCCACGACAATGTCGGGACGCAGAGCCGCTGTGCTGTCATCAGCACCCGGAACCGGCCTGTTCACCCGGATCTCCCCCGGAAGCCGGATCGCTTTTGCGATCCGACGGACGATGTTGTCGTGCCGCAGCTGCCGGGCCGCCGAGTGAAGTCCGCAGTGTTGGAGCACATGAGGAAGGGTCTCCGCCTCATATCCACAACGCCGACAGCGGCGGTCCAACTCACCCCACCGACGCGCCCCATTTAAGGGGAGCACGTCGAGTCGAGCTCGATGGACGAACCGCCAGTCGGCGAAGCGGATAAAACCTCCCGTACGCATGAAGTGGTTACTCACTCCATGTCGGGAGGTGGCATCGAACACCTTCCCCTGGTCACGCTTCTTGAGAAGCGATCCCAAGTAGTGATCCATCACTGCGGACCTCAACCGGCGAATAATAAGCCCTTTGGCAGCGGGCGGCACGAGGACAGAGCGTCCGTTGGGTCGTAACTCGACAGAGAGCTCGCGTCGACCCTCATCCCACCTCCAATTGACACCGATGCGCGCTCCGGTCCTTGCACAGGCAGCCCTCACCTGCGCCCAGAACGAGGTGCGACCTGTGGAAGGCCTTGCGAAGTCCCCGGCCAAAGAGCCCGACAGGTACTCCGCAAGGTCCCGGTTGTCCGGGGCACGACCGATCTTCTGGCGAACGGTCACGAGCAACGCTGATCTCGCTATTGACGCGACGACGTCGTCCGCCGCATTCAGCATTCTGAATGCGTGTCCGATCGTCATCACGTCGGCGAGATCTGCCAGGGGAAGCAGCCCACAACCACCCTTGGAGGGGGGGATGTAGACTACTTCCGCACTGGCACGTTGAGGCAGGCACAGCCAAGCCTTGACCGTTCGCTTTAGGATACGGTCGGCTTCTTTCAGGGGTGCCTTCCTCACTCTGGCGCCCCGCAGCAAAAAGTCGAGTCGCGGCAGCAGAAAACTTGCTACCGTCTCGACCTTCTGCCACGGAGCCAACAGAGAGGTGTCTAGCCTGTGCAAATCCCGAAGCAGGCCTTCGATGGTTGGAAGTGGGGTCGGGTCGACGCGAACTCCCGTCGCGACCCCGAGATGGTCATACGACTCACCTCGCTTCAAGGGGGGAACGAGTACTCCTCCGAGGGTGAACTGAGTCTCGGCCACTCCTCCAACCTTTGTAACGTGCAGAGTTGCACACTTACTCGGGTTGAAGGATAGGCCGAGAGCTGCTGCCACTTCCTCGGCTGCGCACAGCAGCCCTTGCATGTCCTCCGGAGTTCTCGTGACAACCGCTATGTCGTCAGCGTAGGCCAGGGCTGTCACCTCTTGTCCCAATACGTCGTACCCGACTCCCGAGACGCTGGCCATGTGGACCAACGGCTCGATCGCCAGGTCGAACAATATTGGGGAGAGGGGGCACCCCTGCCTGACTCCGGATTCCATGCTGATCCGCCCCGTGTAGCCGCTCGAAGTCCTTACCTTCGTCCAACAACCTGTATACAGGTTGCTGACGAGGTTCAGGAGGGAGCGGGGTACGCCGGTGCGGACCAGCGAGTCCGTGATAATGGAATGGGGGATCGATCCAAACGCGTTGGAAAGATCCAACCACGCCACTACCACTTCGCGTTTGCTCCTTTCCGCGTCCTCCAGGATTTCCTGCAGCACGAAGTTGTGCTCGTGGCACCCCTCGTGCGGCAGGAAGCCCTTTTGGGCCTGGGAAAGCCGTTGGTTTTCAACGGCCCAACGCGAGATTCGGTCGGCGAGGACGGCCGCGAACAGTTTTGGGATTACGTCTCCCAACGCTATGGGCCTCCAATTCGCGAGGTCATCCCGGTCGCCCTTCTTGTAAACAAGAATAGTGGACGACCCCTTCCAGCTTCCCGGGACGTGCTCAGTACGGCGGCAGGCGTTGAAGGTCGCCGTTAAAAGGATGCAGCCTGGGTCCTTCCGTCGCAAGTCGAGATAGGTGAGGCCGTCTGGACCCGGAGAGGACTTTTTCATCCTCCCGAGCCGACGGGCTACCTCGACCTGGGTCAGGTCGGACACCAGGCGCTCATTAGAGCCCTCAATAGGGGCCTCGTACTGAGCCAAAGGCACCTGTCCAGAGGGGACACGTCGCGTATAGATGTTGGTGAAGTGCCTATGGACTACATCCATAGGCACTTGGCAGTGCTCAGGAGGGCTCTGAAGCACCTCCTGGACTGCGCGCTTTCGGTCCGCCCTGAACAGGCGTTGGAGGCGAGTTGCCTCCTCCACCCGTCCCGTTCCACTTTCCGGGGCTCCGGTCTCTCGCGATTGGAGACCCATACCGGGACGACGGTCCCGTCTGCTCGCCGTCGCCCTCTGCCGACCGAGTCCCGCGTTTGAGGCGGTCGATGTTGCCTCATCGGCTCCCGCGGCGATCTTGCCACCGAAGAACCTTGCCAACTCAGTGGCAAGGTCCTCGAGTTGTTGGGGCGTCTCCACCGCTTCCGCCATCGCCACGAGTTGTGCCCTGATGGCAGCTGCGGCGGCCCTGGACCCCTGAGCGGGCCCAAAAGACCGGGCAGTGCCGGGCAGTTCCTCGTGACGATCGCTTTCACGGGGGACGCGTGTGGCGCTAGTCGATCGCGGCGGGGTACCGATGTGGGCAGACCACCTCGACGCGGTCTGGAGTAACGCGGGCCCGCTAGCCCGCCCCGGCGCGACCCGGTCCCTCCCTGGGAAGGGCTCCGAGTGACGACGGGCTGGGCGTCTACATCGACAGCTTCGGGTTCGGCAGTATTGCCTCCCCTCCGCGACGTCGACGCGGCCCTTGACTCCGCGACGCGGGAGAATACCCTTGACGTGGGGTTTCGGCTCCTTCCCGCGTTTCCGTTTCTCTTGCTGGCGGGGTTGTTTCCCGCCGCTCCACAAGTGCACTCATAATTTTGCTGTCGGCCCCGGTTTGGCCCGGGGCGACTGGCCACTTCACTGGATAAACACTCACCGGTACCGCTCGGCGTCAAAAATCGGATCGGGCTCGTTGCCCGATCCGTCACTAATCTAATCTTAAAATTAATAGTTTTATTGTCTATTACTTCGGGCCCCCGCCGAGGTCCGTCGCCTGCTCCCACCTGGCGCGCCACTCGGATTGGCGCCGGCGGTGTCTCTCTCTTCTCCTCCTCAACTTGTGCTGGCGACGGCCGCTTCCTCTCCGGTACGACCCTGGGCGACGGAGTGTCCTCCAGCCGCCCAACCCTCCTCCTGCCGCTCTTCCTTTTGGCTGCACCGACGGTCATCCACTCCTCGTCAGCTCGGCACTCGTCTGACTCCGACGACGATTCCCTGATGGTTGGTAGGGGGCTGAGCGAGGGGGATTTGTGGACCCTCGCGGCCGCCCTACCTTTGGGTTTCGGCTCCACCCCTGGGGCCCCCTTGGTGGGTGCGGGGACCCCGGCTGCTCCCACGATGTTCCTTGGGCGCAGCCCCTCTCTTCTGCTCCTGGACTCGGGCGGAAGTGAGGTTGCCCGAGTCCTCCTCCTTGGGGTGGAGCGGTCTGCGGCCGGTGGTGATGCCTCACCCCCGGCGGCCGGTGATTTGGAGGGGGACGGGCCTGGTGTGGTCCCCCTCCTCCTCTTCTTTGGGGCGGCCTCGGGAGGTTCTGTTGTCGCCCTCCTCGCCCGCGCCCTGGTAACGGGCGGGGCGGCCGGTGGGGAGATGGACAGTCCCACCGGCGACCTCCCGGTTAGTATAGCCGCCCCTACATAGATGTTACTAATGGTCACGGCCGCCGTAGGGATTGGCCCGCCGCAGACCATCGTCGTCGTCGTCGTGGCTGTTAGTGGGCCAGCCGAGCCGCTGCACGACGGCGTTGTTGTGGTAGCCGTCGTCACCGTTGTTGTGGTGGGGGGAGTACAGGTGGCAGGTACCCCCCAGGGGGATGGCGTAGTCGTCGCATCCCCCGTCGCTTGCGCGACACCGGGCGAGATGGGCAAGGCCCGGGCCGCGCGCGACACGGCAGCGGCTTCGGCCAGCACGGGCGACATCCCCCGGGTGACCTCCGCGTAGGTGGTGGTTGGGGTCACCCTCTTCGTCGGGGCTATCCTCTTCTGCGGTCCAGGTGGCGGGGACAACTTGACCGCTCCCTCCTTGGCCCTCTTCGGAGCGGCCCCTCCAGATGACGTGGAGGAGCGGGGGTTGCTGGTGGTGGAGCCCCCGCTCCCTTGTCCCCTCTTCTCCCCGGACCGACGTGGCCCCGACGGCGGGGTCCGTCTGCCCGCCGAGTGCCGGCTCGTGGTGCCCGTCGAGCTCCCCCTGGTGGCTGGTGGACTGCCGGCCGACGCCGTGGCTGGTGGAGACTTCTCCGGCGTCGGCCTCTTCCTCTCCGCGGATGTAGTTGCGGGCGGGTTGGGCGGCGCCCGTCGCAGCAGGGTCGCAATGCTCCTGGTGGTGGTGGAGGTAGTCGTCTTTTTAGGGGCGGCCGTCGGCTTTGACACCGCCGTCCTCTTCTTTGGTGCGACTGCTGTCGTTGGGGCGCTGGTCTTTCGTGTTGCGCCAACCCGAGAGGGTGGGGGGGGAGGATCGCTCGGCAGGAGCGTGTCCCTGATCTCCGCCTCGGTCGTATAGACAGGGACGGAGAGACGCGTCTCGGCTTCCAGTCCCGGGCTTGTGGGGGCGGCTACTCCCGGGGAAGGGGTCGGGAGATTAGCAGGGGCACTTTCCCCCCCGACGGCTCCGTGACCGTCTGCGTGATGCTTCCTCACCTTCTTCAGTGCATACGCACTGGAGTCAGTGAAGCCGCACTCAGCACAGACGAACTTCCGTACTGCGCCGGGGTGGTGGAGCCTGAGATGTTTTCCCAGGTCCTCATGCCGCTGATAAACGCCCGCGCCCTTTTTAGCACCGCTCTGCTATTATAGCAGAACGGGCATCGAAATTCTGGCGGAAACGGGTATTTTATGATTACCACATTGGTGGTATTTGCCGCCATGGTGTTACCGCACAAGCCGGGACTGGCGTCAAAGTGTATCTTACTAATATTCAGGTTAAAATACTAGAGCTGGGTGTAACAAAAGGGATACACCCAGGTAGTCAGGAATTAAAACAAATAGATAAATAAATAAATAAATATATAAGAAATAAAATAAAATCCGTTCTTATCCTAACTATACAATAGATTAAAAGAATCAAACTCTCCGCGGTAGTAAAATAAATAATAAAACAAACACGAGGGGCCGGGGGCGACGCGCAATAATAATAAATAAAATAAAATATGGTAAAATAAAACAGTTCCGCTAGGTCGTCAGGATAAAACTTTAATAAATAAACAAACAAATATAAATAACGCAGAGTATAAAATATATATAAATAAATAAATAGTGTTTAAAATTTGACTAGACCTAAAGCACCCCGGCCAACGCAACAAGAATAAATAAATAAATAAACAGGGATGCGTACAAAAACAGTGACAGCTAGCGCGCGAGGGGCTAGCTGCTTCTCCCGCCTCGCGAGTGCCGGCTGTCCCCGTTGCCAGGGATGAGCCGCCACTTAAAAAGACAACGAACGAATAGAAAACACACAGAATTCACACGGGAATAAATTCCCGGAATTCGGTCTCCCTGGACCGTCGGATCGCCCGATCAATCCAGGAGCACTTTTCTACCAGGCGGGCTGGTACGGGGGTGGACAACGGATCGAGTTACGTTCCTGTAAAGAGGGAACGTACCCCGATCACTAATAAAATACAAACTTGACTCTAATTTAAAAACTACTACCCAATTAGGGTTGGCCTAGTCTTCCCGGAGCCCGCGGCAGCGGGCGACTTTCCGGGAGCACGCGGCCAGCAAAAGGGCGCGAACCGGCCAACCGGCCGCACCGGATCCGGGTCTCGGGATCCAGCTAAGGGTGGCGACCAGCGTCACCGATAGCTGTTAAAAATTTAAAACATGCACGACTCGACACGAATTCAAATACAACCCGCCGTTGCGAAAAATTCGCGCGGGCAGGAGGGGTCCAATTCGGACCGTCCGCGCAGGTCCGTCGGCGGTCCGGCGGTCCCGCGGGCACGAAATGACCGCGACAATTCAAAATTCAAAAATTTCCCAGAAGTTTGCACAAGGCAAACTGACCCTTCACCAGCTCATGCAGCAAATTGACCAATTCTTACCTCAAAAGTCCACCACAGGTAGCCAGGCAGGAACCACTCGCGCACCACTTATCACTCGCGAAAACACTTTCACCGCACAGACTTTTTAAGAGAGAAGGAGAGTCAGAATATTTAAAAAGAAAATAGATAATAAATAATGAAAGAAAAGAGAAACTATATATGGAGCTATCAGACGTGGGCCGAGTCCTGCGGAACTGCAAAACAGGTCCGACCCAAGGCGGAGGAGGAGCGAGCTCCCGTCTACGCCGAGCTCCAAAAATCAGACTAATATTCTGACTCTCCGATGGAGAGTGTATCAGATATTAAGCTGATAAGAACAGATACTACACTTTGATCTTAGCCATCAGGCCGAGAAGCGATGCTGTGTGTTGCTTTTGCTTTGAATTTATTCGTTTCTGTATGTAAAATTACTTTCGAGAAAATCGGAGCGGTTGGTGCGCCTAGCGGTGAACCGAAAAACGAGTGCGGTTCGATACCGTCCCGCTGTGTAATCTAGCAGTACTGTCGTCATATTGTTATATTTTACAGTGTGTAAGGATACAGTGTAGTTATTCTGCTATTTGTTTATTAATTTTCTATATATTAACTGCAATCAGTAGTGATTTGCTTACGGAAATGTGTTTGCGATATATAACCGAATTTTGTGTGAAACAGAATTACTGTCGTTTTGTTGGTTACGGTTTCTGTTGTTACACTCTACATTACAGCATATATTATTTTATATTTCTACACTGAAAGATAATTATTTTCAAAATATTCAATAAAAAAATAGAAAAAAAAAGTTTCCGATGATTCCACGAAACATTGAAATATAATAACTACTCTCAATGTGTGTGAAATAGTGCAAGTTGTACATAGAACCTTATTTAATATTTAGTAACAGCAACCATGAGTTTTATAGTTTCAATTCTTTCAAGTAATACATACTTAAAATGTAGAAAACGACCATAGATTTTCAATACTATCAATAGTGAAGCATATACAATGCATTCAATTAATATAACCTATAATTTTACTTTCAACTGTGTATTCTATAAAACCATAATGATTAATTTTTCCTATACTTGACATAAGAAATTTACAAGTGCATTAATTTCTATTATATGACAAAACAGATTTCATACTGATTCTTGTTAACTGATAATGTCTGTAATTTATACACATTAATTTAATGGAAATCAAATTAGCATTTCTAAATGTAATAAACCAGTTTGATATCATTGAACTAAATAAACCTTTTTAGAAATCTAAAACAATCAATTTATGGATTTCAATGATTATTCTATACTTAACAGCTTCCAAAATATTTCATAAAATGTTTCAAAAAGGGGCAAATATTAATTACAAAACTGATGGTGATAGTAGTGCTTTCATCGCATAGAAATGAACATTACACAATATATACTTTTAATAAATACTTGTTTTAATGTATACTTCTTTAATAAAATACAAATGTGATACTATAGTGAAATAACCCATAATACCGATCCAAAATCTGTAAAAGTTATTTCAATATAATCTGTTTATACTGAGTGGTTCATCAAAATATATTATCTAAATTGTTTGAACACTATGTTACATGAAACAAAAGTTATAAGTTGTGAAATAAAAAGAATCTCATTTAACTTTTTCAACTTTATTTACAATTTTAATTTCAAAACTTAGAGATTCTTTATATTTTTTTAACTCTTAATTACTCACAGCCTGGTTTTTTGAATAATTATTTGCATAGGGTCTGTTAGTATTTTTAAACAAAAGAAGTAAATAAAATTTCATAAATAATAAACACTAGCTTTTATAAAAATAATCAAGCAACAAGAGAAATTTGGCATTGTCTTTCGTAATGAACACAATTCGCTATCCTATATATACAATACATAATACACAATTCTTGTACAAAATATATAGTACCAAGAGATTTTAAACGCGAACTGTATTTGTTACTTCAAAATTCCAGTATTAAAAACAAATCAGAATGCATGAGATCAATGATTACCAATAAACAGATACAACCTTCTACTTTTGTTCCAGAAATACTACTGAATCTCCTACAGGATAGCAGTTTTGGAAGCTATTTATAACAGGAAATGGCATTACTGGGCATGATTCACACATAGAAAAGTACGGAAATTATGATGACCCCATGCAAGTAATTACAAGTTAAATACACAAAATTTGACTCTACTGCTGCAGAATGAAGGAAAGAATGGCTAAAAACTGTAAGGCAATATGGATCCATCTAATATTTGCTTAAATATTCACTAACTAATATTTAATGTAAACATAAATCAGTTTCATTTTTCGGTTTCCTCTATTACTAAATTTCATTATTAAGATGTTAATTAACAAATTCATTTCTACAGATAATTTACTTTTACATATTTCACTTACGAGATAGTGTAGGGCTGTACGTCGGGTAAAATTAAATAACAGTACAGGAACATAAGAGCACCTTATTTTAAACTGACCACGACCGTTCCCCTACGTTCGCTAATGAAGACTGTTCTGCCACCGTTACACCCGCCACGGCATCGAGGAAGCAGGATCTCGGACAATTGCCGATTTCTTCTTTTCGGCACCGTGTGATGTTTTCGGCGACGCGCTTCCCTTTCGGCACGGTACTATCTTTGCGGTGCCGCATCAAAGAACGCCTACAGTAGTAATTTCAAACTGTCCTCGCGGAAACTAAAATATGTATACGATAGGATGTAAACAATGAACTTGCGAGATAAATGTCGATGGCATTTTATTGCAACTGATATTTCTCACAACGTTTCGATCAATGTGGTATATACACAATTTACGTTCTCTGTTTATTTATACACTACGCACGTGTGTTGATCACAGTAAACATCATTTTAAGCATCTTGTACGCTGAAATTATTTAACGAATATATCAGTAAACATGAATTCTTGGATTCGTAATGCCTCACAGTTTTTTGCTGGCACAGTTCAATTTTACAAACATTATGGTATAAAAATGTAAGGTGATATTCAAATCACAACAAAAAGAGCATGGAAGAGAAAGCAATTATAAAATGAAATAATTATATCTGCACATGGTCCTCCTTACACCCTACAGCATAATATACCATGGATTTATTTCTGTAAAAATCTCCACTTTCTGTAAAATTTCCTTTCCTTATACATTTTTGTTATTACCTACCACTGACACTTTTCAGTTTCAGA
The DNA here is from genome assembly GCA_033822845.1 of Tetrapedia diversipes. Classification (NCBI taxonomy): domain Eukaryota; kingdom Metazoa; phylum Arthropoda; class Insecta; order Hymenoptera; family Apidae; genus Tetrapedia; species Tetrapedia diversipes. The sequence continues at coordinate 26,221 of JAOPTO010000987.1, forward strand.
TTTTATCGAATTCATAATTTCTACTATATGGACCGTTTATTTTGAAAGCGATGCAAGTCCAACGGAATCAAAAAACAGATAAACAGAAACACCAATGGAGGAAAACGAAATTGATAGCAAACATATTGATTGAGGTCCCTCGAAAATGCACTATATACTATTTGATATAAACATCGATGGAGAACAAGGAATTTAAGAGCTTCACTTTATTGCACGACTGGAAGAACCGTCAAAATTTGGAAAAGACACCCTGGCGCCTTCATATCACGATGCTAGACCTATTACAAAAAACATAAGGATATGGAACAGTTATTACCCTATATGCCTCCTATGCATCATAAATATTTTGAAACATTGCCACATGAAGAGCACAAGTTAATACTACTAATATCTTATGTTAATTTGTAAAATATAATTTACGTTCAAAATTAAAAATAACACTTCTATTTTATATCTCATTATTATTTGTAAACAAAATTGAATTAACAACAAATTCATTTCTACAGACAATTTACTTTTACATATTTCAGTTACAAGGTAGTAATTTCAAACTGTCCTCGCGAAAACTAAAATATGTATACGATCGGATGTAAACAATGAACTTGCGAGATAAATGTCAACGGCATCTTATTGCAACTGATATTTCTCACAACGTTTCGATCAATGTGGTATATACACAATGTACGTTCTCTATTTATTTATACACTACGCACGTGTGTTGATCACAGTAAACATCATTTTAAGCATCTTTTACGCTGAAACTATTTAACGAATATATCAGTAAACATGAATTCTTGGATTCGTAATGCCTCACAGTTTTTTACTGGCACAGTTCAATTTCACAAACATTATGTAAGAAAAATTTAAGGTGATATTCAAATCACAACAAAAAAGAGCAAGGAAGAAAAAGCAATTATAAAATGAAATAATTATATCTGCACATGGTCCTTCTTACACTCTACAGCATAATATACCGTGGATTTATTTCTGTTAAAATCACCCATTTCTTTAAAATTTCCTTGCTTTATACATTTTTACTATTAACTCCTATTGGCACTTTTCAGTTCCAGATATTTTATATGAACGTGTTAACCGCGTTCGTTCTAACTGTTACAATATCGGGTGACAAAACAGGCTGGAAAAACATTTCTTTGAATTGCAAATGGAAACAAGCATCCAGCGATGACAGTGTCACTTGTAACAGAAACATGAAGAAATTACTGCACAATCAGCGATATTAAAGATTATGATATTAAACGGATATTAAAAATAATATTTGTTACTCACTAAGAAGCGAAACCTTAAACGGTACAAAAAAATGTTATATGTTATTACTAGATTTTTAAGAATAAAAATTTCAATAACATATTTGTGAAATTTTTCAGATTAAAATAAGAACAAATATGATATAATTTGGGTTACATTTATTAGTTTAGTGAGTATTAACATTTTGTTCAATATCGCTTTTTATAGCTAGCAAACAATCAAAATTATATCATATCTGTTAATAAAAAGGTTACCAATACATTAGTAAAACTTTGATTCAAAGAGAACCAAAAATAATAGATAACATTTTCTGCGTACGTTTGTGTTTTTCTTGTCACGTTTGTGTTGTCTCACCAATGCAGAAGCATTTAATCCTTCTACGTGCCTCGACTTCTTGTTTCGCATAATATGTGGTCTACACTACGGTTAACTAATAGGACAAAATGATTTAAGATGAACGAAATTATTTCTGCACCTCATTTATTATTTTATGTAATTATACTTATCAATCAAACTTTTAGCTAATTATTTATTAAAAAAAGAGTTGCATGGTATATTTCCAATTTTTATAATTAATACCACAGCTGTTGTAAATATTCAGACTGCAAAGTTCATATAATTATGTAGGATATGAGGGTGAAGGGGAAAAACACACGAATCATAAACAAAGAGAGTTAACAGTTTATTAAAAGAAAAACACACAACAAAGTTAATTTATTTGAACACACGCAAGAAAAAGAATAAGAATCTGAGCGGCACTGCTTTCCGCGACTCTTCTTCTTATACACGCAAGAAAACGACTGCCGCTAAATTTGCCGGTCGCAACAAATTTACCAAAAACAATTGACTATCGACACGGCGGCGAGCCGTGTCATCTTTGTAACGGCTATTTTACGGAAAAATACAATGTCTTCCCAACGGTTATTCCGTGGAAGAATCCTACAACTCGGCCATCCTATTATTCATCCGCCTCGGATGATAAACTAATTAATGCCCATGGCTTTAAATACTCTGCACAAGTAGTAGTTATCTTCGGACCATCGCAATAACCTTCTTTAATTACATTGTACGTATTATTATCTTTTACTTTAGTAATTCGGTAGGGTCCTAGATACTTTGGTTTGAACTTACTGCCAGGTTGAATTTGTGTACGCTTAACCGCAACTAAATCGCCTATTTTATACATGTTCGCTGGTTTCCTACGTAGATTATATGTTCCTTTATTTTCATCTTGCACCTTCAGAATTTGTTTCTTTGCTTCTTGTCGCAATTTTTGCTTAACACTATTAAAATCATTAGTAAATTCAGTTTCGATTAATTCTTTTAACATTATATCTGTTTTTGTTTTCATTTTTGTCCCTAAGAGTAGTTTATAGGGTGTCGTGTTTATACTTCGCTGGTAGGTATTATTTATTATTCTTTGAATATCGCCAATAAATTTATACCACTTAGTAGGATCATCTAAAGTTAGTTTAGATAAAACAGAAATAATTGTGCGGTTTAATCTTTCTACTTGGGTGTTAGCACGCGGTAAACCTGTAGTAATATTTGAAAGTTTAATATTTTCCGCAATACAATAATCAACAAATTCCTTAGATGTAAATGCCGTACCTCTATCTGTTATAATATGCGCTGGGTTTCCAAAAGTAGTTTTTTGAATTTCTAAGTGAGCAATCACTTCTGCTGATGTTGTCGACTTTGTAGGGTATAACCATACAAATTTTGTAAAACTATCTATAATCGCTAAAATATGCGAGCATTTCTTATTGGTAGATTCTAACAGGCCTAAATGATCGAGGTGATATGTTTGCAACGATGCATCTCCTTTGAACAAAGGATGCAGATATCCCTCCTATTTACCCACCTTCTTATTCACTAAAATACACGGAATACAATTTAAAATGCAATCTTTAATTTTTTGTTGCAGTTTCGGAATATAATAATTCTGTTTTATTGACTCTTCCGTTTTTTTAACTGCGAAATGCCCTTTATCATGCGCTTGTTTAATTAATTCAATTTGCATATTTTCGGGTATCACTAATAATTCACGGCCTTCTACAAACTTATAGAGGATATTGTTTTTTACAAAATAGTCTTCATACGGTTCATTTTTTAACAAGTCTTTGATTCCTTTAATAGATTCATCATCGCCTTGTGCTCGCTTAACACGTGCCGCAATATCGCAAGTTTGAATAAACATAATTGGATACCGACTCAACGCGTCTACGTGCTTCATTTTAACGCCGGGCCTATGTTCGATTTTATAATCATATTCCTGGAGCAATAACGCCCATCTCGCTATTTTTGTTGTAATATCCCTTTTACTCATTATTTTCTCGAATGCCTGACAATCAGTTATAATTTTAAATTTAATACCTAGAAGGTAAACACGCAGTCTTTTTAATGCTTCTATCACCGCTAAAACTTCTAATTCATAACTGGAATATTTCTTTTCGATTTCGGTTGTTTTCTTACTAAAATAATACACTGGATGCCATTGATTATCATCTAAAGATTTTTGCAACAAAATAGCACCGTAACCATCACTGCTTGCGTCAGTGTGCAATTCTGTTTCAAATTTCGAATTATAAATATTCAAAACTGGATTCTGTGACAAACAACTTTTAAGTGTTTCAAATGCAATTTTTTCTTTATCACTAAAATTAAATGTAGTCTCTTTTTTAAGCAAATCATTCAAAGGTTTAGCCAATACAGCGAAATTGAAAATAAATTTACGGAAATATCCAGCGAGTCCGAGAAAACTACGTGTATCCTTTACAGTTTTTGGTTCTGGGAATTTCATTATCGCCTGTATTTTTGATACTGAAGGATATATACGACCATTCTTTATTATGTGACCTACAAATTCTGTTTCTTGTTTTAAAAAGGCACACTTCTTAAGATTCAATTCTAATCCGAATTCTGCAGCTGTATCTAACACTAATGCTAATCTTTTAACAGACGCGTTTTCGTCCTCAGCCGGAATGATAAAATCATCGATATATGGCACTAAAATTCCGTCATTTATTAATTTTCTAAATACATGGTTTACAAAGCGCTGAAAAACTGCAGGAGAATTGCATAAACCGAAAGGAACTCTCTTAAATTGAAAATGACCTTTATGTGTAACGAAAGACGTGTACTTTCTACTATTTTCCTCTACAAATACATGAAAGAAACCGTTCTTCATGTCCAGAGTCGTAAAAACTTTTGCATCGTATAATTTGTCAAGTTGGTCTTCTATTAGTGGCAAGGGAAATCTATCCTTCACTATCATTTTATTTATTTTCCTATAGTCTATACATACTCTTGGCGTACCATCTTTCTTTTTTACAACTACCTGGCTACAAAAATCTGATACGCAAGGCTCAACAATATCTTCTCTAATCCATTCATCTACCTGTCTATCGACTATCTCGCGTTCTGGTACTGGCAAACGTCTCGGTCTTTCGAAAATCGGCATTTCGTCTTTTAATACTATTTTCATTTCTACCTCTGTACTTCTAACTTTTTTTGGTTTATAATTTGTAATTAATTTTTCAATGTTTTTACGATGTTCCACGGTCGCAGTTTCTTCAATATTTAAATTATTGTCATTAGGTATATTGATTTCGGTCAGAAAAATATTCTGCGATACCTTTTTAATAGAAATTCCGTACGGATCAATTTTTATTTCCGCTTGATTTAAAATATCTCTACCAACTATTGCATCTAGGTATATCGCGCTATCCGGTACAACATAAATATTACACGGAAAATCAAAATCATCGATGCTCACAACAGAAGAGAAATAACCTAGTGTAGAAACTGTATATTTTCTTAATCCTGACAACGTAACGTTTAGTTTGTTCAAAGATTGAATGTTAAATTTATCAGCAACACTTGTTCGAATTATGGTGAGCTGACTTCCTGTATCGATCAATGCATTTAAAGAGACATTATCAACTTTAATCTCTTCAGTCATATTATTTGAAAGAACTACAGCAATATTATTAATTAGCGAAGAATCAATTGCATTTTAACTTTTAATAGTCGGCCAATTGGAAGCTATATGACGGTGCGCTTGACATTTGAAACATTTTAGGCCTAAAGATTTATTTTCGCAATTATTCGCATGGTGTCCTTTCTTACCGCAAATGAAACAACGTATTTCGCTTTTATTCGTCTTACTGCTATTGGCGGGTTGTTCTGCTGTTTTCTGGATCGTGGGAGATTCCATGTTTGCCTGCATCGTCCTTTTGTAAGAATAATTTCTTTCTCGGCATTTCTTCCGTACCACCTCGTATGTCGATAAGCGTTTTTTTCACCTCTTCCAACGTTGTAGCACCAAATAGGATGAATTTATTTGGTGTATCGTCGACTACACCGTCCACTATGTACTGGATTAATGCTTCTTCTTCTACGGAACCTCTTGCAGCCAATTCCTTCATAGCACTAGAAAGACGGAAACTTTGTATATACCTACATTGCCCCAAAGCAGTCAAAATGACTGCATTGTGAAAGAATAACTAATGTGTAAAAAAAGTTGTTTAAAATTAATTTTTAATATTTCTTATATTATTTACAGTCATATAACAAGTTATTAGTAAGTATTAACAATAAAAAAAAATTACTTCACTTGGAAAAAAAAATGTTATGCCTTATTTGTACATTTTAAGCAAATGAAAGTGGAAATTTTTTTATGTGTACACCTTCCACAAACATACTTGTGACATTTTTCACATTTATTATTTGTTTTGTTATTGTGGCAAAGTCGTACGTGACAAATTTTTCGTTTGTTAGAATATGTTGTATTTGATGTTTGTGGGTCTTCATTTTCTGATGACTTTTTCTGTCTTGCAGCTTTGTAATCGGTGGAAAGCTGTTCTGCTAATTGAAACAAGAACTGTTTTCGTTGTATTTGTATCCCAGTCGCTTCCTTGTAAAGGATCCAAGCATTTATAGCGGCCAGATCTAAAATATTGAAAAATATTTGGAGGGGCCATCTACGAGAACTAGATTTTACGGTATATTTTCTGGCCATTTGATCCGTCATATCAACTCCAAATTTTGTTTTGTTATAAAATTGAATAGAGTCCGGTAACATTTTTTTATTACTTCTATCAATTTTCACAAATTTATGCCTGGAACTTAGAACAGCTACTCTTTTATTCGGTTTGCTTTTATATATTGTAAGGACAGAATTTTCCGATTTATATAAGATAGTTGAAAAATGAGGCATGTTATCCTTCGTTTGTTTGGCTGATTTGGGTAGTTCTCTTTTATTTCCCCTAATAGTTCCAACTAGTGTTGTTTTTTTGGCCAATAATTTCGTCACCAGTGACATGCTAGTGAAAAAGTTGTCAGTCGTGATATTCCTTCCACAATTTGTGTATGGCTCGACCAGTTTCAAAACAACGTGTTCACTGAGAAGCATTGACGATGGTCGTTGTTCGTCTTTCCCCAAGTAAGGAAAACCATTCAAAATGTACTGGCTACTAACATCTGATGCAAGCCAGAATTTGATGTCAAATTTGTTGGATTTTATTGGAGATTATGGATTGAAAGGAATAAAATAATGATAACTGTTCACTTAAGATTTTAACTAGACTTTATTTCTAAGGGAAGGTATATCGCTTTCTAAACCTGATCTCTACACAGCAAGAGGCAAGACTCGAATGTATAGAAAAAGGCTAAAGGACACAGTTCGTTAGGGTCCTCTAATTCTTACGCACAGCGTGGTAAGGAAAACCACTTGACCCGTTCCCGGAACCTCCTCAGCCGATAGCTCGACCTTACATAAATATTTCTTCGAGGCGATTGATTTTTGTTTATTCGTTAAGATACGAATTTCCAACACGCCCCCTCAAAAATTAATCTAGAAGTCGTATAAACTAAATTATCTAACTGACACTTGTAAAAATAAAACAACAAGAGAAAAAGAAATACTTAAATTACATGTATGCTTAATAGTAAATTAAACTTATATATAGCAGTAAACTTAAATACATACTTAATAACTCGATATTAACTAATTTCGATATACCTTCCTTCTTCCTCTGGGAAATTACAATATGGCCCAACATTCGTTGCTAAGGGTCAAGGGAAACCCAGTAAAACCTGACCAGACAATTTATTCAATATAATTAAACGATAATAAAAAAATACAACAAAAAAAAAGAAATTATACTATTTTCATTTCAACCCTCATTTCCAAGAACTTCTGCCCTGGAAGTGGTTTAGTCATCGCATCTGCCAGTTCTTTACCTGTTGGAATATATTTTAAAGTTATCACTTTATTCTCCACTTGTTCTCTCGTGAAATGATACTTATTATCAATATGTTTCGATCTCTTATGGTTTACTGGATTATTTGCAATACTAACACAACCACTATTGTCTTCATAAATTATAGTGGGTTCAGATATATTTATTTTAATGCTGGTTGCTAAAGATTTCAGCCACAATGCCTCTTTGACTCCCTCAAATAAAGCCATATATTCGGCTTCAGTTGATGAAGCTGCCACAGACAATTGCCTGTTTGTGTTCCAACTGATAGTACACTGTTCAAATAATTTAAATATGTATCCAGTTGTACTTCTTCTATCCGAGATATCATTACCTCCCCAATCTGAATCAACATAGCCTGTTAAAATGTTATTGTATTTACCTCTGGTGTATGTTAATTTGATATCAATAGAACCTTGTAAATATCTCAAAACTCTTTTGAGACAATTCCATAGTTCTTTATTTCTTTTATTTGTATACCGACTTAATATACTAACAGCGACACATAAATCAGGTCGCGTACACACCATTATATACATCAAACATCCAATAACACTTCGACAGGGTGCATTGAATTCTTCATCTACGTTTAAAGCTTTGTAATCAAGTTTAGTTTCTAAAGGAGTATTTATCGGTTTACAGCTATCCATATTAAATTTCTTTAAAACTTTTCTAATATATATACTTTGGTCTAGAGTTATTTTTTCTCTAGTTCTTTCGATTCTTAATCCAAGAAACAATTTAATTTCTTTCAAATCTACCATTAAGAATCTATTCATTAAATAGTTTTTGAAACTATTCATGGTTTCGATAGAGGCTGTTACAATAATTAAATCGTCAACATATAAAACAACGTAAATATTTTTAAAAACATCTCCTCTGTCTAAAATATAAATACAGGGGTCAACTGGAGAATTTTCGAAACCTTTCTCCTTAAGAGCCTTTTCGAATTCTTCGAACCAGCATCGCGCTGATTATTTTAATCCATACAAGGCTTTATTCAATTTGCAAACTTGATTTTCTTCGCTTTCAATTCCCTCAGGTACCCTCATATAAATTTCTTCCTTTAGTCTACCGTTTAAAAAGGCTGTTTTAACATCCATTTGATGGATCAATAAATTAAACTGATTGGCAAAAGCAATTATAAATCTAAAACTTGAAATTCTGGCAACCGGAGCAAAAGTTTCGTTATAATCAACTAAATATTCTTGGCTGAAACCTCTTGCAACCAAACGTGCTTTATATTTTAATACATTTCCAAATTCATCATTTTTGACTGTGAATACCCATTTACAATCCACAATATTCTTATCTTTAGGTCTCGGCACTAAAGTCCAAGTTTTATTTATTAATAGAGAATCAATTTCTTCCTTAATAGCTAGTTTCCATTGATCTCTATCATTTCTATCATTAATCTCCTGATATGATGCAGGAGTATCACATACTATTGACTGTGCACACATTAAATAATCTGTTTGCATGCTTTCTTCGTTATACGAAATAGGGGGTCGCTTTTTAATCCTATCACTCCTTCTAGGTTCTAATTGGGTTCTTTTATTACTGTGTTTATTTTCGGTATTAATATTATCTTGAAATGTAGAGCTACTTTCCCTATTCATTTCTATGCTATCATTCAAAGAATTATCATTCTTCCTATTCGAGCTTCTGTAATTAAATTTGCCTGTTTCACTATTACCAGACTTACTCGATTCATCTACTGATTTTGACTGTGCGTCAGAAACATCAGTTTTATTTCCATTAAATTTGAAATTTAAACTATCTGATTTACCATTATCAGATTTATTCAACTCGTCCACTGATTTTTACTGTAAGTCAGAAACATCAGTTTTATTTCCATTAAATTTCAAATTTAAACTATCTGATTTACCATTATCAGATTTATTTAACTCATCCACTGATTTTGACTGTAAGTCAGAAACATCAGTTTTATTTTGAGATTTTTCACTATTAATCTCTTCCATTCTAATTACAGGCCTTGACTTTAAGAAATTAGTTTCATCGATAATTACATCCCTAACAACTACATATTTCTCTTTTTCCACATCCCACACTTTATATCCGTTTGTTTCATATCCTACCAGTATTCCTTTCCACAATCTATCGTCGAATTTTGATTTACTGATTTTATTATGTACGTATACCGTAGAACCAAAAATTCTTAAATACTTTATTTGTGGCTTTTTACCATGCCACAATTCAAACGGTGTTTTGTTTTGTTTCAAACCTTTGGTTGGAATTTTATTAACTAAATATGTAGCAGTGAGAACGGCTTCACCCCAGAAAATTTTATCTAATCTCGCACCAGCGATCATTGCGCGAGCTTTTTCTGTGATCGTTCGATTCATTCTCTCTGCTACACCATTTAATTGTGGGGTTCGTGGAACAGTCAAGTGATAAGTAATGCCTTTTTCAATACAGTACTCTTTCATTTCATTTGATAAATATTCTCTACCGTTATCACAGTATAAGTTTACCAATTTTAAATTAAAATGAGCTTCACTCTTTGCAACATAATCCTTAAAAACTGTAAAAACTTCAGATTTATGTACCATTAAGTATGTTACACAATAATGAGTGTACTCATCGATAAACGTTACAAAATAATTTTTACCGTTTATTGTAGAAGGAGTGATTGGACCGCACACGTCTGAGTGAACTATTAACAAAGGTCTTTTTGAAATGGCAATCTTGCTTGTTTTCCTTTTATACAAGCTTCGCATAGGTTATCATTTGGTATTATTTTGTTTACCAATTCTATATCGCTAATCATTTCTTTATTTCTTAATTCCAGAAATTTATTTTTCCCGATATGTCCCAAGCGTTCATGCCATAATTCAAAACTACCTTTTAAACTATTATCTTTTTGAATAACAGAGTTCACTCTTCCATGTTCTATTTCAAAAACTATAGAACTAAGATTATTTTTGGACTTATCCCGTATAACGACCTTACCGTCCTTCAAAATTCTTACACCTTCTTGATCAAAAATGATCGTCGTTCCCATATTCTGAATCTTGGATACCGACAATAAGTTGTGTGGGACATCTGGTGCATATAGGACGTCCCGAAGTTCGCCAGTGACTCCCATATCACTCGTTATATTTAACGTGCCCCTTTTCGTTGCTGTTATAAAGGTACCGGCCTT
>JAOPTO010000988.1:0-51394 GCA_033822845.1 Tetrapedia diversipes
AAAAATTTGTTAATCGATGATATATCGTTGTATATTCTTCGATAGATGCATCATGTTCAGAGAATAAATATTGAGAATTTTAGAAGCAGCAGGCTCAGACAGTTGATTCACTTTTGGAGTGTAAATGAAGGAAAGAACAGCAATTCGATCATCGAATTTCCTTTCGTGCTTCAAGCACCTACATTTTCCACGTGGTATCTAATAAATGAGATATTTCATGGTTACTTGCTTTCGCCAAATTTCTAAACTTTCACTCTATCATCAGAATTAAATCAACTACTGAGATTAATATTGGCTTAAGCATTTGCTTCAGCTATTTAACCTATATCAACTGTAAGCAGAATTTATTAGAAATAAAAGATTGCAGAATAATTAGTGGAAACTGCAGATTACAAAATAAAAAATTGTTTAGTATTTATCTCTTTATCAAGAAGTTTTATAAAATTGTATTACTTTATATTACTTTATCTGTAATGTAGTATTTGCTCAAGTTTCTCTTTATAACAATTTACAGTCGATAGTACAGTATTGGAAATTACTAATATTTGTCTATATAATATTTTTAATTACCAAAATTATATTAAACTTTTTAATAAAACATGGTAACAATTGTATTTAACAATAGGTTTACGGAATTCGTGACTTTGACGAGTTTACCACTTCATGAATAAAATTTGTAAAAGCAATTATTATTATTCCTAGCAATTACTATTATTCCTAGCAATTTTTGTTGACTTTTATTGTTGGAGTAATACAAATATACCCTAATCTATTTCCCCCTAAGCTTTGCAATTTCAAATTCTCTGTGAGGTATACCTATTTCTTGATATACATATATATTAGGAATAAATATACAAGAAATATCCATAAATCTAGTGTTAATTACAATGGCGTAATTTAACTGTTCTATGTACACTATTATAATTATTGTTGGTAGATTGATCGAAATATTTATTTTCGCAAATAATGTTGGACTCTTTTTACGCATCCCTTCCAAATAAATTGTCAAAGTCATTTTTAAGTCATTTTTGTAATTTTTTCTTATTATTATTAATTACCAAGCATTAATTCAGATTGAGAAAATTTAATAAAAAACATTTTTATTATTTAATTGAATAATATCGATAAAAATATTCAAATGAGAAACGAAAAAGAATTTTGAACTGTGCATTAATCACAGAAATAACTATAGTGCCTACGTTATATTATTTACTCTGTATATTAATAGTTAGGTGTGCATAAATAATTTAAGTAAACAAATTATTTTAAAGTTGTGCAATGTGTTAGGTGTGCAAATTAATTCTGTGCTTTTGCATTTAACGCTTTGTAACTTCCGTTCAAATTAAAATATCTTTCCTGCCCTGTGGTGATTTGAAAGTAGTAACATTATTCTCTAAACAACATTATAACAATTAACAACAACTCGGCATAATTTCATTCAATAGCAGTAAGCAATATGGCGTTCGACAAAGAGCATTTGAGGCATTGCATTATTTTTGCGTTTGAGTCGAAGAAAAATGCTTCTGAAGCTAAACAAATGGTCTGTTCTGCTTTGGGTAATGAAGTTATGACGTATGAAACGTGCAAAAAGTAGTTTCAAAGATTTCGAAACGTAGATTTTAATCTATTGGACAAATCACGTCCAGGACAGGCAAGAAAGTTAAAAAAACTTTTGAAAAAGGTTTGAAAAAACTAAACAAGGGCTTGCGTTACCCATTAACCCTTTGCGGACGAGTGTCGGATATATCCGCCCAACTCTCGCACTGCGGCTGGCATTTGTCTGTCGTAAACGACACGTATAAGATACGCATGGGTATACTAGCCTAAGAAGTCAAGTTGGCCTAAATTTGTTTGTTTATGATTTTGTTAGATTTTATGAAAAACTTATTTAAATACAGCTTTAGTTTTTATAACACAAACGCGCGACGTGACTATTTTCATTACTGCTCCGTCCGCAAAGGGTTAAGAGCCGTAAGTTGCCGACCCCTGGTCTAGTGGATGTCTTATGATGACTCTCCTAATTTCAGGGAGTTTTTCAAAACATTGCGATATAGTGAGATTTGTTGAGGAAAACGACAATGTTAAAAGTATATAAATGTGTTTATTTTGTGTAATAATTCTCCGATCTCATTCGCACGTCCTATTCTCATTCAATTCACAAACAAAAGGTGTACACTCACGACCCTCATTCAATTTTTTCATTCTCTACTCCATTCACTCATATTTTCATCTTTTTTCTTTTCTATACATTCCTTCTCATTCTAATTTCTTAACCGTCCATTCTATTGGGTTGGCAACTAAATGATTGCGGATTTTGTCGATAAACGGTTTTCGCACCAAAGTACCTAACTTATACTGTTTTCTTGTTGTTTGAACTTTCACCTTTAATTAGTAAGAAAATTTTATCGATTATTTTCTTTACTGCTCCGTCCGCAAAGGGTTAATGGTTATCGTAACGTTTACCGCAGTTAGGAAAAATTAAAAAGTTAGGAAGATGGGTTCCGTATGAAAAAGGCACCGAATTAATTTGTAAACCTTGTCGCGTTCCGAACCTTTTTTGATTGAAATCATGATTAGGAACCGTTAGTAGGCGAAATTTACCTGATCGTTATGTTCACAGATATCTAAACGACAATTTTGATAACGACGGTTCCTCAGCACTGGGCTATCAGACTTTATTGCATGCCGTGATAATATATTTCAAATAACAGGACTTTTAGGTGACCCCCTGGGGTCTAGGATTTTATCAGGTACACTCCGAAACCACCCCTTGTGTGGGCTGTACCTTCCCACTCAAAGGATGACCGACGAATCATCTTGTCCTTGAAGTGGTGCCCGCCCAGCCAAGGGCATGTATCTATTAGCACTTGGCAGGCGAAAAAGAGAGCCTTTTTAGTCGATCATTCATTTAACCGGTTAACTGTGTCGATCATTTTGCAAAGTGCGCCCCAGTGTGTGTCGCGATAATCAAGCGATGACGGATATAGTCGTCAAACACAGAGTAAGTGGCGCTGTTGACATATTGGGTCAAAAAGACGACTTTATTTTAGAAAATGAATGAATTTATTAGTAATATTTACACAATGGATCAACGTAAAGCTATATTTACACATAATTAACGAAAAACTTAAAAAAAATCAAATATTTGTAGAAATTAAAAATTTATAATGTTGCTTTCGTGTGATATGTTCTGAAACAGGGAACGATGCACAGTGGCACTTTGCATGTCGGACACCAATACCGAGAATCTTTTCTAATTTTGTTTTTATAACAAATAGAACATCATCGCAGATGGAGAATCTAATATACTTTGTTTTTTTGGTTATGACACGTCAAGATGAAAATCGGGATAATCAAAGATCCAGTGTTACTGCAGTGCTTACGAGTTAGCTCTCAGGAAGTTAGAAATCCAACTCAAATTATCTATAATTTTCATTTGTTTATTTAATTTCGTCTTGACCCCTAAACATTCTAAACGTATTAAAATTTACGAATATAATTTAGTTTTCGCCAGAATTACAATTTAAATAACAAATTGTAACAAAACTTTACGCATGACGGATATAGCCGTCATAACACAAAATTCTGCCATTCTTCCATGACAGATATAGTCGTCAAACACACTTAACTGGTTAAACTATCAGTTACAGTATGCAACAGAATGATAGCTCAACATATGATTTTTAGTGTTTCTTGAATCTAACGTAATGTATACAAGTTTGTACATGCAGTTTTGAATGCTATCTCTTTCTTAATAGTGAGGTTAATCATAGGTTATATCTTTTAAGAAAAATTTAACCTTTTTGTGAAAGCTAAGTGCGACAAAATGATAGCTAAATGAAGAAAATTATAGTAATCGATTCATTAGCGATGCACCGGCGCCAAAATAAGCCGATCGAGAATGTGTATGCGATAAGTCATGCGGTCGGTAAAGTATTAAGTATGTTTCACTTATGCTGTATGTATATAAAGGGTGTCCCAAAATTCACGCAAGAAGTAATTTTAATAGAAAACACAGGTTCCTAATTAAAAATTGTGAATTTCTTATTGATTCATAAAATGTACAGTATAGTATAAATATGTATTAATATAGTATTCATAAATTTACAGTATAAAAATAAATAAATCAGTGATATTTTATTATTTATATACGTTTGATTCAGTATAAAATGATTTTAAAGTCGTCAAACACACTTAACTGGTTAAAACGTACCATTTTTCCGAGTTGCAATAGCCACCATACACCATACAAACATTTAATATAAAGTTACCTGCAATGTATCGAGAATAAAGTATCAAGTGTTTCTAGTCACTACACCGGCATTATAATTATTATACAGTCCACTTATACATAATTAGTTGCACAAAGTTAATTCGGCGTGTGACGTACGAGTTTAACTACACTAATACTGACGGTGGAAAACGCGTACACGACAAACCTAATACAAAAAATTGTAGTTGCGGTAATTGCATGAAAAAGGTGTTTTCACCTAACAAAATATATTTTCCGTTGCAATCTCCGTGTTTCATACCGAAAATTAACCTAAAAGCTAGATTTTGCTGCCGAGAAACGAAATCGTACGTGGCACTCTAATATTATCGCCTAAATTTTATTCACAGTAATAAGATCATCGCTCGTACCTTCGTTTTGCTAGCTTGTGCGTAAAAAATATTTCTGTCTGCTATGAAAGTTTGTATAGGGCGTAATACTGCACGTTTCCATGAATTCCTGATTTTTGTAAACCTTCAGAATGGCTGTTCATACACGGACGTTATTCGTCAAGGTATTCACTGCATTACATTTGCGATGTTTATGTTTTTCAATTCATTTAAATCTTTGTGTTATTTTACTGAACTTAAGGTGAGAGATATGGAAAGATAAGATAACGTAAGGTCATCTGAAAATATTAATAGACAAGGACTTGTGTTGTTTACGTGGTCTAACCGTATCTGCAGTAAATGAGGAATTAATTTACAGTGACTCCAAAAAGTATTCGTACACTGTATTACAAGGAAGTTCACCTAATCCTGAAATTCTGACTTCAATGAAACTTTATGTGTGTATGGAGCACGGTGTGTCTTGCGTGAAGCAATTCTTTTGGCGGCAAAATATCTTTTAAGAGGGTTGATAACGAACCTCAAAGTTTCAGTGATTTTTCACGCTTTGAATACAAGCTTTTTTGTGTTCTTTTTCCTGACAGGGCGATAGGGTATTAAAAATTTTCTATTTGAAAGATTTGCTTCATCAAGTACTGTCACAAAGTTATCTTTAAAAAATGAGAGAAAGCTCAGAAACGTCAACGGTGGTCTCACCCCTTTAAAATGGCATTTAGATGAAAAGAAATCAATTCATACATATACTATTACGATCCACATACCCACAAAGTTTTATCAAATACTTCTATCGGACTCAGAATTTCAGGGTTAAACGAATTTATTTGTGACATAGTGTACGAATACTTTTTGGAGCCATTGTACATAAAATAAGTTTACTATTTTCATTTTCTGCTCAAACTCAATTCACTCAGAAAGTTCTCATTTAATATGTATGTAAATTATGAGGCAATAAATTTTTATAATTGATAACTTGAAAATTAAATATCGAATAAGTTACATATACACTCCCGTCCATAAGTATCCGGACACTTACGTATTTCCGGAATTCGCATAAATATTTCTTAAATTTAGTTTCTTTTGTAGATTTATCATTTTGTCCTTTAATCTTAATGTTGCTATGGAGCAACACACGCAACTGGATCATTTCCCAATGGGAAAAAGTTCTTTGGACAGACGAATCCAAATTTGAAGTATTTGGTAACAAGCGGCGCACTTTCGTTCGTCGAAGAGTCAACGAAAAATTTCTTCCAGACTGTGTTGTGCTTACAATCAAGCATGGTGGTGGTGTAGTTATGATTTGGGGTTGTTTTGGGGCTAATAATGTGGGCGATATAGTGAAAATGGAAGGAATAATGCGAAAAGAACAATATTTGAATATTCTAAAAGACAATGCGATTCCCTCAGGAAAAAGACTTATTGGAAATAATTTTGTGTTTATGCCGGATAATGATCCAAAACACTGTGCAAAAATATGTAAAAACTATTTAAAGGAACTAGAAGAAAGAAAGGAAGTGAAAATTATGCAGTGGCTCCCACAGTCGCCGGACCTTAATCCAATTGAGAAGTTGTGGGACAAATTGGATAGACAAGTGAGAGACAAGTGCCCAAAAAGTGAAAAACAATTGTGGACAATGTTGAAAACAATTTGGGGAGAAATTAAAATAGAAACACTGCAAAAACTTGTCGCAAGACTACCTCGATTAGTGCAAGCGGTTATTTCGCAACGGGGAGGACTTATCGATGAAAAGAAGATTTAAACAATTTTATGTCATTTGGTGGGAAGAATTGTTTATACTATGTTCTCTATATCTTCTACTATAACTAAATGTTCAATAAAAATTGCTTTCATTGAGAAATAAGTATATTATTGTAGCATAAATACAGTATTTACATGAATTTGATAGGTGTCCTGACATACATACAGTTACTCCTACTAGCATTTGTTAGCGGAAAATTGTTCAAGGCATCTTTGAGGCGACCTGACTTATAGAATTCTCATGCGTTAACACTATTCCTACTGACACTTCACGTATACCTATTCCTATCACGACATTCTCACGTAAGAGAGACTACAAATTTTTCTCAGAAACTAAACAATGAGAAAAGAAGTGAATATTGAAAAATGTATTATAGGTTTATTTGAGGAAAAGTCTAAAATTTAAAGGTGGTTCGATTGCGTTGTATATGTGAAATTCTAATCGAAATTTTAAAAACGGTCATTTGACCGGTCGTGGTAGGAATAGTGTTAAGTATTTTCTACGATTGACGTTATAAAACAAAAACAGCAATAAATGTAACGTTGAAGAGGTCAGACGTGACCCAATTTTATCATAATTTTAATACATTCGTACAGTAGGCCGCAACGTTGTCAACATTTGAATTATTGTAACTTCATGAGAAGAAGTCGCATTGTAATCATTTTGAACTCATTTTAAAGGTTGAATCTTCTACATTTCCAGCCTTGTGTTCAATTTCCCCTGGGGTTTCGCTGTAGTTAGTTACAATCGCGAAAATGAGGATTATTTTCTTCGAAAAAGTTATGCGAATTCAAACTACTCTGAGAGATTAACAAAATTTTTTATAAATCTGAAACAGCAATTAGATTGAAGAACAATGTTTTCTATTTGTAATGAACTGCTTAGACGTTGACGTGCGATTTTTTGTCACTGTTTTATGATACTTTGAATGAGAAGTGTTTCCTCGAATTTAACATGTTTTTATACAAAATCAAACGAAACACGTCTCATTCAAAGTATCATAAAACAGTGACAGAAAATCGTAAGTCAACGTTTAGGCAGGTCATTGTGAAGATAAAGCTTTGATCTTCATTTTAATCGTTATTTGAAGTTAGTAAATAATTTTCTTCATCTCTCAGAGCAGTTTGAATTCGCACAGTCTTTTTGAAGAAAACGTTCCTCATTTTTACGATTATAACTAACCGGAGGGAAATTCCAGGGGAAGTTGAATTTAAAGGTATGAAAGTAGGAGGTTCAACCTTTAAAACGAGCTCAAAATGATTACTGTGCGACTTATTTTCACGAAGCTACAATAATTCAAATGTTGACAACGTTATGGCCTACTGTACGAATACGAGTGGGAGTAACTGTATTATATTTCATATTTCAATAATTAATTTAATAATCATTAATTTTCCAAATTATAATAGTTATCATGTGTCTATTATAATCACTGATTTTAATAGCTTTGATCACTGATTACATACTGAAAGTACTGTTTCCTCTCTCTGCATGTGTAGTAACTCTGAAGTACTATATATCTAAACTACTTAATAATTTATGTACACATTATTTGTTTGGTGTAATTTGGGAACACAATTTGCGGTTAACGTGACCACGTGATTGTAATTTTAATGACCATGTATAATAATGTCAAACGTATTGCACAGTCATTGTTGTCATGAAATTATTAGATACGAACTTTTGTTACCAAAACTTGTTGTTCTTCATGATGCTAGTCTATAACTGCATACGATTTGTTTCACTAAAAATGATGACCCCATAAGAAAAATCACTGATTTTATTTGCTTTGAGTTATTTTATTAAAGGTGATATAAGTAGTCAACAAACATTGTAAGCGTCAAGAAAAAGTTTTATCATGATATTTTATTTGATTCATTTATAGTAGTTTTGTTTCTTTCCATGCAACAACTATACTAATTGTTTCATAAATTGACTGTATCCCAAAAAATAATCATTATTTACCTATACAATAAATATACCTTAAATTTAATAGATCGCAATAAATTTAATTATTATTTTATAAATACTTTTTTAATAATTATAACATTTGCACATTAATTACTAATCAACTAATTCTTCACAATAATTATTAAAATTAATCTGGGTCATAAGAACTATACTAATTGTTTCATAAACTAACTATATCCCGCAAAATAATCATTTATCTATGCAATTAAAATACATTAAATTTATTACATCGCAAAAAATTTAATTATTATTTTATAAATACTTTTTTAATAATTATAACATTTGCATATTAATTACTAATCAACTAATTGCTCACAATAATTATTAAAATTAATAAGTATCGTAAGAACTATACTAATTGTTTCATAAACTGACTATATCCCGCAAAATAATCATTATTTACCTATGCAATAAGTATACCTTAAATTTATTAGATCGCAATAAATTTAATTATTATTCTATAATAATATTAATTTTTATTAATTATTGCATTAACACCTTAATTATTAATCAACTAATTCTTCACAATAATTATTAAAATTAATCTGGGTCATAAGAACTATACTAATTGTTTCATAAACTAACTATATCCCGCAAAATAATCATTTATCTATGCAATTAAAATACATTAAATTTATTACATCGCAAAAAATTTAATTATTATTTTATAAATACTTTTTTAATAATTATAACATTTGCATATTAATTACTAATCAACTAATTGCTCACAATAATTATTAAAATTAATAAGTATCGTAAGAACTATACTAATTGTTTCATAAACTGACTATATCCCGCAAAATAATCATTATTTACCTATGCAATAAGTATACCTTAAATTTATTAGATCGCAATAAATTTAATTATTATTCTATAATAATATTAATTTTTATTAATTATTGCATTAACACCTTAATTATTAATCAACTAATTCTTCACAATAATTATTAAAATTAATCTGGGTCATAAGAACTATACTAATTGTTTCATAAATTGACTATATCCCCTAAAATAATTATTTATCTATACAATTAGTATATCTTAAATTTATGCTAACAGTTTTGTTTCTTTCGTCCCATGTAGATTATAAATGCTTAAGGTAAATTATTTCAGCGTTTTAGCAGAATGTTCGATTAAGGAATATTCTTCGTGGATCTTATCTACGGTGTGCAGACAATATCCCTATCAGCGATACATAGATTATCTTATTCACCATTTTTTAAGCACCTACATAAAATCATGAACGTATTTATTAGCTTCTACACGTTAGAATGGAAGGTCGAAACCTATGCAGCGGATTAATATTGCATAGAAAGAGCAAAGATAACAGAACGAATGTGTTCATGACATAATTCCTCGTCATCTAACTACCCAATCGTGTTCCCTAGCTTCATCGATTAAACTACAGTGGCTCCAAAAAGTATTCGTACACAATGTCACAAATAAATTCGTTTAACCCTGAAATTCTGAGTCTGATAGAAGTATTTGATAAAACTTTGTGGGTACGTAGATCGTAATAGTATACGTATGAATTAATCTCTTCTTTTCATCTAAATGCCATTTTAAAGGGGTGAAACCAGCGTTGAAGTTTCTGAGTTTTCTCTCATTTTTTAAAGATAACTTTGTAATGGTACTTGATTAAGCAAAACCATTCAAATAGAAAATATTTAATTTTTAATACTTTGTGGGTATGTAGATCGTAATAGTATACGTATGAATTAATCTCTTCTTTTCATCTAAATGCCATTTTAAAGGGGTACAACCAGCATTGAAGTTTCTGAGTTTTCTCTCATTTTTTAAAGATAACTTTGTAATTGTACTTGATGAAGCAAAACCATTCAAATAGAAAATATTTAATTTTTAATACTTTGTGGGTATGTAGATCGTAATAGTATACGTATGAATTAATCTCTTCTTTTCATCTAAATACCATTTTAAAGGGGTGAAACCAGCGTTGAAGTTTTTGAGTTTTCTCTCATTTTTTAAAGATAACTTTGTAATGATACTTGATGAAGCAAAATCTTTCAAATAGAAAATGTTTAATTTTTAATACCCTATCGCCCTGTCATAAAAAAAGAACACAGAAAAGCTTGTATTCAAAGCGTGAAAAATCGCTGAAACTTTGAGATTCGTTATCAGCCCCCTTAAAAGATATTTTGCCGCCAAAAAAATTGCTCCACGCAGGACACACCATGCTCTGTACACACATAAAGTTTCATTGAAATTAGAATTTTAGA
This sequence comes from Tetrapedia diversipes, assembly GCA_033822845.1. NCBI lineage: Eukaryota > Metazoa > Arthropoda > Insecta > Hymenoptera > Apidae > Tetrapedia > Tetrapedia diversipes. Next base: position 10,583 of record JAOPTO010000988.1, read on the forward strand.
AGTAGATGAATTTCCTTATAATATAGTGTACGAATACTTTTTGGAGCCACTGTAATCTGAATACTTTTTACAGAATTTTTAAAAAATCGTACTGCTAAAGACTAGTCATGATCGCTAATCTAGGAATCAATACTATCAGAAATATCAATGAAATTGAGAACAATTTTTGCCTTCAGTATTTCGTACCTTTTTGGTGAAAGTTTACGTTGCTTCTCTTATGTTTCACTTCACTCTTTGAAATTTAAGAATTAAAATAGCATCTCAATTGCATGTTACGTATACTTGTGTTAAAGGGAAAAAGTCCAAACTTTTTCTTCAATTCCAGCAGGAGGTTCTGTGAAATACAGCAGGAGATATCGTCTTTCGTCGGGGATGTACAAAAGAAAGTTTGATGCAACTTTAAATTGTCCACACACAGAAGCTCACTTTCTTTGTCTTTCGTGACTTCAGCTATAAATTCTTCCAATAAAGACGATTCTCGCACGGTACAATTTTTGTTGAAAGTTTCGCGGGGATTTCATTTCCAATCTCATGTTTCCGTGTTTCGCAAAAAAAAACCATAAATTTATATTAGGCAGTTGTATATTTTTCGAACTGTAGAATAATAAAATAAAGTAACTCATGTTTAATATTTCATGGAGAAGCGAGTATTGTTTACGTTGTTAAAAATATTTTGAAAAACAGTAAATATGTTTTCATTGTAATTTAGTGGACATATGGAAATGAATATTTCACATTTTCATCAAATTGGAACCAATTGTATATTTGAATATCCATTTGAAATGAATTTGAAATATTCATATAGGAATATATTTATATTTCAAGTATCCATATAGGAATTTTTTACTTTTTTTTATTTAGTAGAGAGATGATAATAAGGCTCAGGTGTAAAAAAAAAAACAAAGTGAAGTTATTAGATATTATTATTATATGTATATTTAAAACAGTTTGGTAGCAATAACTTAATAGTATATAACTTAACCTTTTGAGTGCTATGGGCGCATATATGCGTCGAACGGAAGTTGCTCGTTGGGACTATGGACGCATATATGCGTTCGCCAATTTTTGTTTTGTTCACCTTGTGATTTTTTTCGTGGCCACACATTTTTACGTTAACCTTTTGGTGCTGACGATAGCTGCTAGTAGGGACCATGGACGAAAATAATCTTTCGTTTAAATAAATAAAATTATAAAATAAAAATTAAAAATATTAATATATATAAATAAAAATAAAAATAAAAATTATTGAATGAATAAAATTTCGTTAAAATAAATAAATCTTTCGTTTACTGCAACGCGATTGTCAGTGTAAGTACTAGTAACAGTACTCCGTCTCCAGCGATAGCACGCCGTCCCTTCGAAGCACTTAGGCTAAGAGTGTTCGGAGTTCAAAGACTGTGTTACGTTGTAACAACATTCATTTTATATTCATAAAACTTCAGCCGTAATTCAAGGGTATATTTGGAGACAATATCATTAAGGCTAAATAATACCCTTTTTAGCAAACGTACTTATTGCCATGCCAGTTTCGGGTTCTTCTCATTTTTTCTATGTTCCTTCGATTTGGCCTGGCTTCCTTAAAAATTTCAGGTAGTTTACGCGATTAAGGTTATCCTCGGTACATTTTACTTTCGACCGATGAAACAAAATATACCTGAAGTCGCTGGAAACATTTTCGACAGTCGACAATATCTCTCATTCCAAAAAGGGAACCAAACACCCCACTCCTGACACCTTTATACAGGGTGTTCGGACAGCCCTGGGCTTAAATTGAAAGAGTAACTCCCTGAGATATTCTAAGACGAAAATCAAGAGTAACGATTTTGCGTTTGAGGCTTTGTTCACGAGTTATAACTAGTTAAAGATATCGTTTAATCCGGACCGTTCGACGCTTGAGCATCACTGTGGACTCAGCGACGTTACCGATCGAGTTGCCTCGGTTACCCGCTCTCAAGCGTCGAACGGTCCGGATTAAACGATATATTTAACTAGTTATAACTCGTAAACAAAGCCTCAAACGCAAAATCGTTACTCTTGATTTTCGTCTTAGAATGTCTCAGGGAGTTACTCTTTCAATTTAAGCCCAGGGCTGTCCGAACACCCTGTATATAAGCATTTTTACCGCACGCGGACAGAACCTTGTAAGCATCCGACCAGGTCACTCGCCCGCAGACCCTTGATCGCAGCACTAGTATCCATTAAATTTAATAAGTAGAGAAAAAAGGTGTTGTCAATTATTTAACCCAGCCTTTCAATGCTACAGCATCCACGTCATTCTGTGTCACAATGAAAATGAATGCTACAGCATTCACGTACGGGAACGTGTTAAACAGTGTGTGAACACATTACGCATCAACGAAGTTACAATTATCATATCAAAAACATTATCGCGATCGCGATGAGATTCAACGTGCTTTACAGAAAGTTACCTACTTTTCTAGCAATTTTTTTTGTCTACACCACGTATAATTGCAGTTTCTTAACCGTTTGCGTACCACGAGCCGCTTTGGCGCTCTTCCGATTTCCTGTCGAGAAAACCCAGCGCATTTGTCCGATCCAAACAATTGACAGCGCGCTCACAATTTATATAATATATATAGTATAGTAATAATATATAAATAATAGTATGTAATACTAGTATATAATAATATATAGGGTGTCCCAGGTTTTAATGTTCAAACTTTGTTAATATATTCTACGGCACAAAATAAGACATTCTAAGACGAAAATCAAGAGTAACGATTTTGCGTTTGAGGCTTTGTTTACGAGTTATAACTAGTTAAAGATATCGTTTAATCCGGACCATTCGACTCTTGAGAGCGGGTAACCGAGGCAACTCGGTCGGTAACGTCGCTGAGTCCACAGTGATGCTCAAGCGTCGAACGGTCCGGATTAAACGATATCTTTAACTAGTTATAACTCGTAAACAAAGCCTCAAACGCAAAATCGTTACTCTTGATTTTCGTCTTAGAATGTCTCAGGGAGTTACTCTTTCAATTTAAGCCCAGGGCTGTCCGAACACCCTGTATAAGCGCATAACATCCCTCCAGCGTTAGATTTTGTAAAAATACATTAAACAGTAACGTTCAACCACGCTCGTGTAATAGAAATATATTCAGTCTTTTTTTGTCTAAAAACATCAATCATTTCTTGTACTGTACCTGCATCAACCTCAAATATTCGAGTGTCTAAGTTACCACTCGAAGTGCACAACGTTTAATTTTAAAAATTAATTAACTCTATGTGCGCCCTGTGCAAACTGTTGGTCACCAAATGATTGTTTCGCAAATTTTCAGACTTCAATTAGTTTGTTTGATAGTTAGACTTTGTTAGAGGTTAAACAATCATACTTTTAAATTTTAGTATATTACTTAACTAAACTAAATGACGTTTCATATAGGCGATTCTTGAAAAATATATGCAAATTTTATTATGAACCTGAAAAAATCGCGAATGATGTTGTTCATTACAGACCTTTAAAGTCTAATAAAATCATAAATTTTGCAACACATTATGGAAACTATAAAACGAAATCGCACAATTTCGAATGGAAGATCTTAAAATTCTCTCTATTCTCTTATTTTGTAAATGCATAATTTGATAAACAAAATTAAAGAGGTGAAACTTGTACAGAGATCTGTTTTACTCCTTAACGTATAAGCTTTTCTTGTAAATGTTACAACGTGTACTTGATTTTGGATGATTTTTTTATATTTTCACGTACTGTGTGCATCTTACACGGTTTTGCATGTACAAATGTTTGCATAAAAACCTACAATCTACCCATAATTATGAAAGTGGTCTAAGTCATATATTTCTTGTTTTGAGATATTTAATGGATTACATTTGAATAAGTTAAAAAATATTTTTATATTATGCAACATCTTAATTTAGAATTTTATTAGCCTTGATTAATGAAAATTTATTATGAATGTGAAATTTTGTGTGAATCTCATATGAAAATGTTTTTAAAATTTTTATTGACTTGGACCATTTTCAAAATTAACTGAATGACATATAAATGACTTAAAGCAATAAAAAACTACGAGTTTTATTAGAAGCAATAATTTTAATGAAACAATTCATGAACATTTATTAATTATTTTCGAAAAGTAATCCATTTTTATCACTTTAGGCTTTTATCATTATGAGTTTTGAGATTCTTAAAATGTTCCTGAAAAACTAGAGGGATATAGGATAGTAAATACATAATATCTTCGTTTTTCGTCCGTTACTTGTCCAGTGGTGGTGTATGATGGAAGTAATTTAATATTTCCGTATATTTTTGGTCAACATGGCAAAATGGCTAAGACAATGTAACGGTTCGTTTTTCACAAATTCAGAAGAGTGAATTTGCTTTTCTCCTTCAAAGAATGCGTTACTATCGTTATCACTATCGTCGTCAGCTGATTTGTAATAATTGATAAACTCAATTTTTTTAAATTTTTTATTTAGACCACTTTCATAATTAATACTAAATGAATTACATATAATGTCGGAATAACAACCACTATCTAATGGTTTATTTTTGACAATATCGTGAAAATTACATTGAATTAATTTAGTTTAAAATAATGTGGTATGAAACAACTACTAAACTCATTTTTTTTTAATTTTGACTTACTACTAATTAATAATATCAATTATTAAATTATTAATAATATTAATTACTAGTTTATTAATAATATTAATTATTAGTTTATTAATAATATTAATTACTAGTTTATTAATAATATTAGTTATTAGTTTATTAATAATATTAATTTAGTAATTATAATAATGATATTAATTTAGTAATCATATTAATTTTTTACTAATATTAATGATATTAATATTTTAATAATGTTAATTATTAATTTGTTAATAATATTAGTTATTAGTTTATTAATAATATTAATTATTAGTTTATTAATAATATTAATTTAGTAATTACATTAACGATATTAATTTAGTAATCATATTAATTTTTTACTAATATTAATGATATTAATATTTTAATAATGTTAATTATTAATTTGTTAATAATGATAATTGTTAATTTGTTAATAACGATAATTATTAATTTGTTAATAACGATAATTATTAATTCGTTAATAACGATAATTATTAATCCGTTAATAAAGTTAATTATTAATTTGTTAATAATAATAATTATTAATAATAATTTTGACGTATAGTGGCGGTCAGCTATATAAAATTGTTAGTAACCCGAAGGACTTGCAGTCTCCTTCTAAGAAAAACAATTAGACTTCGATCTATTAACAAGCATACAATCGAAGCGTTTGTTTCTAATTCTATACCAAATCTTCTTACACCGATGACTATAAATCGTTTAATTCAGCAATGACTTCACGCGTTCGAAACTTGATTATAGTTAGAATCTATTGGAACGATCGTTAGTAGAATCGCTTTGGCAAACTGCACTGACGCGAGGTATGCGTCATTCGCTTCGGGGATAAAATACTACATCGTATACTTCACGGTTGGTGCGACTGGTTTCCACACTTTCCTGTTGCTGAACATCAATGTGTAAATTCTGCGAATGCAGAAATCGTTTAGTCACTCGTTATCCGAGCCGCGAGTTTTTCCAAGCCACTTGGTCACCGTGCAACACCGCGATAATACACCCGTTATCTATTGTTACTTTTCTTGTACTCGGATGATAAAGACTCGTGAGTCGGTGTTCTTTTTTACCGTCGAATCTGGCATATAATGAGAGCGCATAGCCGTGCGTGGTATCATTCAAATGATGAAGAGCGTAACAGTGATTGTCGTGCTTCTGCTCGCGGTCGGCCTGGCCGCCGGCGAAATTCGTAACAAGGGCTGGTGGAAACATGCGGTGTTCTATCAGGTGTACCCAAGAAGTTTCATGGATTCGGATGGCGACGGGATCGGAGATTTGGAAGGTAGGAGAGGTTTCACAGCCGGAAACGCGTTATATCTATAGTTCTTCGATCGTGTTCGAGAAAATTAACCCTTAGCGAACAAACGTCGCCATATTCGCGGTATTACGAATATTCTAAGAAAATTAAATGCCGCCATATTTGCGACAATATAAGTATTCGAAAAAAATCGAATGCCGCCATATTTATGACATTATGAATATTTAAAAAAAATCGAATGACCCAATATTCGCGATATTATAAATATTCTAAGAAAATCGAATGCCGCCATATTCGCGATATTATAAATATTCTAAGAAAATTAAATGCCGCCATATTTGGGTCATTATAAATATTCGAAAAAAATCGAATGCTACTGTATTCGCGATATTATAAATATTTAAAAAAAACCGAATGCCGCCATATTTATGACATTATGAATATTTAAAAAAAATTAAATGCCGCCATATTCGCGATATTATAAATATTCTAAGAAAATTGAATGTCGCCATATTCGCGATATTATAAATATTCTAAGAAAATTAAATGCCGCCATATTTGCGACAATATAAATATTAAAAAAAAAAAATGGAATGCCGCTATATTCATGACATTATGAATATTTTTAACCCTTTGCACTCGGTTGTCCCCTCTCATGGGACATCGTAATTCTAGCATATGATAGTTTCGCAAATTTTCAGACTTTAGTTCAGACCCGGACGTTAAATAGTCATATATGTAAATTTTAATATACGACTTAACTAAACTAAATGAAGTTTAATGTACGTGAATCATAGTAAATATTTCAAATTTGAAAATTTTTGAAGTTAGTATCATTAAACGAGTAACGGTCACCTCTCGAGTGCAAAGGGTTCAAATATCGAATGCCGCCATATTCGCGGTATTACGAATATTCTAAGAAAATTAAATGCCGCCATATTTGCGACAATATAAGTATTCGAAAAAAATCGAATGCCGCCATATTTATGACATTATGAATATTTAAAAAAAATCGAATGACCCAATATTCGCGATATTATAAATATTCTAAGAAAATCGAATGCCGCCATATTCGCGATATTATAAATATTCTAAGAAAATTAAATGCCGCCATATTTGGGTCATTATAAATATTCGAAAAAAATCGAATGCTACTGTATTCGCGATATTATAAATATTTAAAAAAAACCGAATGCCGCCATATTTATGACATTATGAATATTTAAAAAAAATTAAATGCCGCCATATTCGCGATATTATAAATATTCTAAGAAAATTGAATGTCGCCATATTCGCGATATTATAAATATTCTAAGAAAATTAAATGCCGCCATATTTGCGACAATATAAATATTAAAAAAAAAAAATGGAATGCCGCTATATTCATGACATTATGAATATTTAAAAAAAATCGAATGACGCAATATTCGCGATATTATAAATAATCTAAAAAAATCGAACGACGCCGCATTCACAACATTATAAATATTCTAAAAAAAACAAATGCCGCCATATTTGCGACATAATAAAAATTCCAAAAAAACCACTGCTACTATATTCGTGACGTAACAAATATTTTTTAAAAAATCGAATACCGCCACACACGTGTTATATCGTGATACTTCAAAAAATCTGTTAGATTCGGTGGTGCTTGTGCAATTATTGTAAAGGTGATCGGAAAATTTCATGTTATTCGCACAGATGCGAAAAAAAATTGCGCTGTTTACGCGGATAGAAAAACGTCAGGAGGAAGACAGGAATTACGTACAGTAGCGGACAAAAATTTAAGACGGGAGAGTATTATAAAGCAAAGTACCATTGTTTCTAAATACTACCTATACATCCATTTCTATTATTAATACGATAGTATAGCAATTATTGATTGGTACAAAACATGAAATTTGTTTATTCCGCTATTCTTCATACATGAATTACTTTATTTTTCCCAATTTTCCGGTTTTAAACTTTTGTCTGCTACTGTAATTATTACGATACTTGTACTAAAAGAACCTGGTGTCCACACAAGGGACTGTTGGAAGAAGTACCACGCCCAAAAAGAAATATAAATAATTTTATACAAATACATTGTGAATCTATAAAAAAATAAATTTATAAATGTATACAAATCTATACATTGCATACACACATCTACTCGTTTATTTCAACTTCCATTATTTTTCTGTAATTTTCACTTCAATATTCTTTTGTATAGACATATCCGTTCATGTACTTATTATTACTGAAAATTTCCATAAAATTAATTATGCACTCCTTCTCGCTCTGGAAATGAAGCGATTAATTTCTTAAAAATTCGTTGATCTATTGACCATTGTTCTAGAAAAATGCGCTCGTTTGTCAAAGATTAATCGTGTCACAATTTTAACTATCACCACGAATTATCGTTTTTAAAAGGTAAAATAGAAAAGTTGTGGTCGATAACGTAAACCTGAGGGGAGCAACGAAGTTAAAGAGATCATAATTGAAGAAACAATGATTTGGGTACTTTCTTAATTGAGTTCTGAGTACTCTAGGTCGAAATTTGCGTGGATAGCATTATCGTTACTCATACATTAGTATTGTGCTCCAGTAAGTGGATAATCGAAAAACAAATGAATACGAATATTGAATATTCCAAGGAACGGGGATAGCGATTGCGAATTATAAAGTATAACAATAACAAATTGCCATATAGAGAGACAATACTGTAGTAGATTTCACCAGACGCATATATGCGTCAATAACATTCAAAGGGTTAAAGCCATCGAACGAAATCTCTCTAAATCTAAAATTGTTTGAGGCAGTGTAAATACCGTGTCCATCGAAAAAAGCCACTTAACACGTTGCCGCAAATGACGTCTACACGGTGTCCCAGGTTTTAATGTTCAAACTTTGTCAGTGTATTCCATGACACGTAGTAAGAAAAAAATGTTATGTAAACATAGGTCATGTAGAGCTTTATTAAGAAGTTATAACAAAAATTCAGAATAGGAATAGTAATCAACTTGCTGTTACTGCGAGCATTGGCTTCGATAGATCAACAGTATTGTGTTTTTCAGTGTGTTTATGTAAGCTACGTTTACTATCTGTGGTCACCAAACATTGAAACGAATTTTCGCCAATAATAGCTTGTGAGGATCGCAACGAGGGCTGGCGTGTGAATAGATTCAAGCGGACACGTTTAAACGCTAAGAAATAGGTAATTATTTACTTTAGGGGCCTCAACTCCGATTTTAATGATTCTGAAATATGTTATAGAAGAGAGTATTCTGAACAACTTTTTCCTATACATATAACCGTCGCTCGGCCTTAGTTTCCGAGATATTTGCAAAATTCCTTCCGTGCTACTACATTGAATTTTTGTTATAACTTCTTAATAAAGCTCTATATGATCTATATTTACATAACACTGTTTTCTTATTTTGTGCCATAGAATACACTAACAAAGTTTGAACATTAAAACCTGGGACGCCCTGTATAGCCGTCCGATCTTTGTCGATATGTAGGCAAATGACGGCTACAGCCGTCGTGCACATTTTAAACAATAAAAAAAAAGAACAGCGTTAGTACGAAGTGTACTAACACATACATTTGTTAATTATGGAGTAACACATCTAAAAAAAAAGTTATAGCATGCCAGACAGCATATTAACTGTTCTTTTATACGATTTCTCATGCCCTACCTAACATTTGGGTATTTAAAGACAAATGATGACTATAACAGTCGATCACAGCGAATCCTATCATTTATAAATTAATCTTTCTTGTATGTATGTAATTTGTTTCCTGAATTAATTTTTATTTCATTTTTACTATTTTATAAGCAAAATAAATTACAGATGATAATTTTGCATCAAACTGATTTTCTTGTGTTAAGTTTACACCTATTAACTCACTTTTATTCATAGGAATCATTTAAAAATAGTAAAACAAATGTCGTATAGTCGTCACGACGATCATAGCCGTCATTTGCTTCGATAAGAGAAAAAATGACATGATGAGCAAATGATGATTATAGCCGTCGAAAGTTTTTTAGGAAAAACTGTGGCCAAATACGATAATTTTCACTTTCAAACATACAACATACACTCGATTTCATCTGGCAGTCATAAACAATCGAAAAAGAAGTGTTTCTAAGGGCGATCGTCAATTTAAAAATATGCGGCAACGTGTTAAAAAATGATAGAATGATAAAAAAATTAAATCCGTGAAGACCACGGCTTAGTTAGTGATTTGCATAGATTTGTAATTGTAGGCGAGGAAATAAATAAATAAATTATTTAAGCGCTGCGTGCGTAATTGGTATCAATTATATTTCGATTAATTAGCAAAGCAACTGAGCTGCACTTGGAACCTGTCCAAGGCTTCGAGTCATTGGATAATAATAATATCGTGCAGCATATAGAAAACTGTCGAGTAGTTTTCGTTTGTTGAATCAACGTGTTTCGTTTCTCTGTTTTATATCGCATGCACCTTGTACGAGTAGCGACAAGAATAACTTAATAATATTTAATTGCACTCGTGTCATCCTACTTCCTTTTCCGATGTGCATGAGGCAAAGTGCTAGTTTTTAAGCACTAGATAGTAATTAAAAGAGGATAGTTTGAGTTCCATCGAAAGTCTCGCGATAGTAAACTAACAAACGTATCTCATCCTTGAATATTAGATGTACAAGTTAATTTTAGTCTTTTTTTTGGCAGGTTCAGAGTTTATTCAAATTCAAAACTTAGTGGATAAAGCAATCTCCCTCACTTTCTATAACCTTTGCCCATTTTTCGGACAACGGATGCCTGATTTTAAGAAACTAGGCTGTTTTATTTCGATGAACTCATCTAAAAATGATTGCAATTCCTCATCCTTGAATTGCTGCAGGTCGTTTTTTATCCTGTAGATCGAAATTTCCTTCCAGGAACCTTTAATATCGGTATTTGCAGGCAGAATGAGATATAACATTTTTACCAAGAGCATCGCAGATCATTTTTGCAGCTTCAGAGGCGTTTCTTTTTTAACTGAAGTGTAAAGAGCACACAATGACGAATGTGCTTTTTGCTGCACGCCATCGTTTAAACTGTTGTTCGCCCAGATCACGTTGACCGAATCAAGCAGTTTTCTAATGTTTGGGAAAGCTAGATATCTACACTATAAGACTCCAAAAATACCGTTACGATATTCAAATTGCAAATAGCTTTTATCATCATCGAAAGATGAAAGACTAAAATTAACTTGTACACCTAACACTTTTAGTAATATCTCAAACACCAGTTTTTCGAAAAATTCAAAAGAGACTAAAAATTACCTTTTTAACCCTACATTCATAAATATACGTCGCACAGGCTGCGCAAAATACGTATGATCACATATTATATTATTATTATTTACATGGATATTAAAAGGGTTAATGGTTTGTTTAAATATCTACAATGGCTCCAAAAAGTATTCGAACACTGTATTGTAAGGAAATTCATCTACTTCTGAAATTCTAATTTCAATGAAACTTTATGGGTGTACAGAGCATGGTGTGTCCTGCGTGGAGCAATTTTTTTGGCGGCAAAATATCTTTTAAGGGGGCTGATAACGAATCTCAAAGTTTCAGCGATTTTTCACGCTTTGAATACAAGCTTTTCTGTGTTCTTTTTTTTATGGCAGGGCGATAGAGTATTAAAAATTAAACATTTTCTATTTGAAAGGTTTTGCTTCATCAAGTACCATTACAAAGTTATCTTTAAAAAATGAAAGAAAATTCAGAAACTTCAACGTTGATTGCACCCCTTTAAAATGGCATTTAGATGAAAAGAAGAGATTAATTCATATGTATACTATTACGATCTACATACCCACAAAGTATTAAAAATTAAATATTTTCTATTTGAATGGTTTTGCTTCATCAAGTACCATTACAAAGTTATTTTTAAAAAATGAGAGAAAACTCAGAAACTTCAACGCTGGTTTCACCCCTTTAAAATGGCATTTAGATGAAAGGAAGAGATTAATTCATACATATACTATTGCGATCTACATACCCACAAAGTTTTATCAAACACTTCTATCAGACTTAGAATTTCAGGGTTAAACAAATTTATTTGTGATATGGTGTACGAATACTTTTTGGAGCTACTGTAGCTACTTTCCTTGCAATTTAAATACAACAGAAATTACAATTAATTTAATACAACAGAATATCGTGATCGTAAAAATTTGCTTTCTTTTTTTACTTAAGAATTGTACCAACAGCAACAAACATAAATTACAGAAATTTCATTCAGTATTGTTATCCGTGTAATATAGTAATAAAGTGCAGAAAATTTTATTAATTACAATCGATATTTATTCATTTCAACAAAATTCAGTTCAGTCTAATTTATCCTGCTTTAATATATTTTAATTAATAAACTGTTCGTGGTTTTTGGAATAAGTATTTAGCGCTTCATTTCATGGAGTTGAATGTGACTTATCTAAAACGTTTCGTTCTTCCTTATAGATAAAAGTTAAAAAAAAATTATCTAGATTTTTACTTACGTCAGTAGATACAGGTACGTGATTACCTGGAATCGCCACTTACCTGAAACAAAAATAATTACGTCACTTATAAATCGAATCATGATATGAGTCTTTGAAAAACACTAGAACTTAATCTATATAATTTACGGTGTAATTAAATTAACCCTTTATGGGGCGAATTTTTGTTTTAAATATAAAAATATTGATGGAACAGAAAGTCAAGAATTATAATTCTATATATGCAGATGAGAAGAAATTTTCCAATTTAAACAATTTTACATTACAGAACATTATATAATTAATATGTATACACCATCTCATGAAAAAAGAAACAAATTATTTGTTAAAATGTGAATAAATTAGCATGTGACCTGAAAGTTGCACGGGCCCATAAAGGGTCAATATAACTGAATGATAATAGGATAATGAAATAGAAAGTATGATTTTCGGTTAAGAATCTCGTATGCTGTTTAAAGTATTAAATTTAGTTATCTATCTTTTTCATTGTCCGAATTAATGTTTCAAAGAATCCTTCTGAGTTTTACGTTGCATCAACAGCTCGGTCATTAGAAACGGTTATACGATGGTGTTAGAGCGTGAAGGTGACGTTAGATTTTACGTCACAGGTTGGTAGCTTTGAAGAATTTCAAAGTGTTCTTGATATAATCCTCCGGCTCGAAAGGGAACTCTTGGTAATCAAATGACACCACTTTCACATATAATCATATGCGCGTGGGCATATTTAAACCTTCAGTATTATTTATCAATATTAAATAAATCAAATTAGATCTGATATTATTGAATTTTAACCCTTTGCACTCGAAATGCAATTCTCGGTAGTCAAATGATATTACTTTCACAAATAATGATATGCACGTGGACATATTCAAAGCTTCAATATTATTTATCTAACTGAAATAAATTAAGTTAGATCTGATACTATTCAATCTTAACTCTTTGCACTCGAAAGGGAACTCTCGGTAGTGAAATGATACCACTTTCACAAATAATCATATGCGCGTGAGCATATTAAAACCTTCAGTATTATTTATCAATATTAAATAAATCAAATTAGATCTGATATTATTGAATTTTAACCCTTTGCACTCGAAAGGGAACTCTCGGTAGTCAAATGACACCACTTTCACAAATAATCATATGCGCGTGAGCATATTAAAACCTTCAGTATTATTTATCAATATGAAATAAATCAAATTAGATCTGATATTATTGAATTTTAACCCTTTGCATTCGAAAGGGAACTCTCTGTAATCAAATGATATTACTTTCACAAATAATGATATACACATGGAAATATTTAAAGCTTCAATATTATTTATCTAACTGAAATAAATTAAGTTAGATCTGATATTATTCAATCTTAACTCTTTGCACTCGAAAGGGAACTCTCGGTAGTGAAATGATACCATCTTCACAAATAATCAAATGTACGTGGTCATATTTAAAGGTTCGATATTATTTATCTAGATCAAATAAATCAAATTAGACCTGATACTATTCAATTTTAACCCTTTGCACTCGAAAGGGAACTCTCGGTAATCAAATGATATTACTTTCACAAATAATGATATGCACATGGAAATATTTAAAGCTTCAATATTATTTATTTAACTGAAATAAATTAAGTTAGATCTGATACTATTCAATCTTAATCCTTTGCATTTGAAAGAGAACCCTTAATAGTCAAATGATATTACTTTCACAAATAATAATATGCACGTGGACATATTCAAAGCTTCAATATTATTTATCTAACTGAAATGAATTAAGTTACATCTGATATTATTCAATTTTAACCCTTTGCATTCGAAAGAGAACTCCTAATAGTCAAATGATAGCATTTTCACAAATAGACAAATGCACATGGTAATATTTAACACTAGGCTTTCACGAGAAAGGGAACTCCGTCAATTTGAATAGTAATTACTATTAAGATAAATTAAGTTAGATCTGAACAATTTTTGCTGACTTTTATTGATGGAATGATAAAATTTATCTGAATCTATTATGAGAATGATTACCTTTACTGACGTGTGTATGTTTGTATGTATGCATATGGAAGGGACTGGAAGATTTTTAAAAGAACGGTTGGACGAATTAGAATGAGAAGAACTGCGTGGGAAAAAGGAAGGATGAAAGTATGAGTGAATGGAGCAGAGAATGGAAAAAACTGAGTGAACATAGATCTTTTGAGTGTAGATCTTTTGTTAATGATTGATAGAGAGAACGAGCGAGTGAATCCAGGAACGAAAATGTAATAAATAAATATATTATATTGTTTTGTACGTCGATTTATCTGCGAAAGCGGTGTATTGCTCTCGAAATACTGCAAAGTTTTTCTCTTAATCCCTTGCACTATTCAGAACCTCGAAAAAAGTCAGGCCAAACGCGGCTGCCTCAATCGTCGCGGTAAAGAACGAGCAGTGGAGCGCGCGTGCCGAAACTTGAGACCCATCTTATCCACGCGATGGAACTCTTGTGAAATTCAAATGAATTTGAATCAAAAACTTTTATATATACTTTAATTATCACATAAGATTAAAACAAATTCTGAATAAGTAATAATAATATAATTAATTAATAAGGAAATAAAAATATGTAAAAGCAAATCCGCGGTAGTAGTATTTGAACTGAAATAAGTTTTCTGATTATCTCACTAATATCAAACCTAAAACTGAAAGACACAATATAAATAAACAATTAAACATCAATGTTGCCCGAAATTAAGATCACGAGTCAGACTCGTGATATTCATGTTCGACCTGAAATGTCGAGTACGAGTCAAGCTCGTGATATTCATGTTTGGTCTGGAACTGAACAACGAGTCCGAATCGTGACATCCATGTTTGGCCTAAAATATTCATCACGAGTCAGACTCGTCAAAAGAGTGCAAGGGGTTAATAAGGTTGATTAAAGTTGATATCAGCAGTTGTTTAGGTGTCAAATTGAACACGATAGAATTGAGTTAACACGTTCCGTGTCAAGCCATTTTTGCCTGACTTGTTCAGGCCATTTGATATTTTGACTAAATGCACCATTAAATGTAATTATTAATTATTGTATATACAACAATTAAATAAACTTATGTGTTTTGCCCTGTACTACATTTTGTATAATGCTTCATTTTTTAGGTAGAAATATAGTTTACAGAATTATATTTGTAATAAAATATATGTTTTCAGCGCATTAAATAAATAAAGATACCACCGGTGGTACATGTGGCCTGACGATCAAGTTTACCGTGTACTACCGGTGGTACACGTGGCACGGAACGTGTTAACCCTTTCGCTACTACGAGCGACTATAGCCGCCCTCCATAAAATGCCACTGAGGTACTACGGGCGGCTATAGTCGCTCTTTATAAAATGTCGCGTATTGTACATACGACGAGAGTATGCAGTTATGTGGTTCTCGAACTGTAATTAAAGGGGTGTATATTAAGACGTCATAAGTACCCTGTTTTGTGAAAATTTTTTTTTCGAAAACACCGTCAAAGCAGCTCAAGTTGTAGTGAGCCATGCAGTTTTGTCGCTGTCACTCGTTTAGCGGAAGTACCGCGGTGGAAAACCGGTGGAAAACCGGTGGAAAACGAAAGGATTAAATTGTTCTTGTAGTTCTCTTGGTAATGTTTATAGTAGTTGTGTTCTGAGTTGTTCTCTTGATGAGTTGTGTTACGACGCTTTCCATGGCCCGATATTTAAACCAAAAGCGACGGCACTCCCGAACCAATCACACTTGCTTAAACGCATTGTAGGAAGAGAGGTCTGGTAAGCACTTCCCTTCTACCGAGGACACTTGGGCAGGTATAGGGTCGTTATTGTACACACTTCTACCCTATTTTTGGACACAACATAGTGGCTCCAAAAAGTATTCGTACACTGTATAATAAGGAAATTCATCTACTTCTGAAATTTTGATTTCAATGAAACGTTATGTGTGTACAGAGCATGGTGTGTCTTGCGTGGAGCAATTTTTTGGCGGCAAAATATCTTTTAAGGGG
This sequence comes from Tetrapedia diversipes, assembly GCA_033822845.1. Lineage (NCBI taxonomy): Eukaryota > Metazoa > Arthropoda > Insecta > Hymenoptera > Apidae > Tetrapedia > Tetrapedia diversipes. Next base: position 26,981 of record JAOPTO010000988.1, read on the forward strand.
ACTGATAACGAACCTCAAAGTTTCAGCGATTTTTCACACTTTGAGTTCAAGCTTTTCTGTGTTCCTTTTTTATGACAGGGCGATAGAGTATTAAAAATTAAAAAATTTCTATTTGAAAGGTTTTGCTTCATCAAGTACCATTACAAAGTTATCTTTAAAAAATAAAAGAAAACTCAGAAACTTCAACGCCGGTTTCACCCCTTTAAAATGGCATTTAGATGAAAAGAAGAGATTAATTCATACGCATACTATTACGATCTACATACCCGCAAAGTTTTATCAAATACTTCTATCATACTCAGAATTTCAGGGTTAAACGAATTTATTTGTGACATAGTGTACGAATACTTTTTGGAGCCACTGTATATAGTAGAAGTGAACACAGCTCATTACATTCCACCTTTGCCCATTACCACAACATCTATTTCCTTCTATGTTCTTACAATTTCAAATTCTGTTTTATGTATTCACCTATTCCTTAACCCTTTTGCTCTGAACGACGGATATATTCGTCATCCGTATAAAAATCTACGGATCCGAACGCCGGATATATCCGACATTCATATGATCGCCTTTTGGAGACGAACGCCGGATATATCCAAAATATTGGTAAAATCGCGACCTAGTTTTTGGATAGCACCGTCTCTTGTGACTGATATATTATTTCTTCACTTTTTTTAATTGTTAATGAGACTTTTTTTACCCATTAAGTAAGTTTATATCTTATGTAGATGTTATAAGTATATTGTTTTAAAGAAAAATCCCTTTTCTTCCAAAATATCTATTCATGCGTTCGTTCCACCGTAGGGAAAGGATTAATATATGCATATTAGAAATAGATATACAAAAAATATCCGTAAATCTGGTATTAACCCCTTGACATACAAAAAGAACGGTATTCGATGCGTCCGAAAAATACTATTTAATTTAGCTCAACTGAACGGTTATACAGGGTATCCCAGGTTTTAATGTTCAAACTTTATCAGTGTATTCCATGGCACAAAGTAAGAAAAAAATTTTATGTAAACAAAGGTCATATAGAGCTTCATTAAGAAGTTATAACAAAAATTCAGAATAGAAATAGTAATCAACTTGCTGTCGCTGCGAGCATGGGCTTCGATAGATCAACAGTATTGTGTTTTGCAGTGCGTTTATGTAAGCTATGTTTACTATCTGAGGTCACCAACCATTGAAACGAATTTTCGCCAATAATAGCTTGTGAGGATCGCAACGAGGGCTGGCGTGTGAATAGATTCAAGCGAACACGTTTAAACGCTAAGAAATAGGTAATTATTTACTTTAGGGGCCTCAACTCCGATTTTAATGATTCTGAAATATGTTATAGAAGAGAGTATTCTGAACAACTTTTTCCTATACGTATAACCGTCGCTCGGCCTTAGTTTCCGAGATATTTGCAAAATTCCTTCCCTGCTACTACATTGAATTTTTGTTATAACTTCTTAATAAAGCTCTATATGATCTATGTTTACATAACATTGTTTTCTTATTTTGTGCCATAGAATACACTAACAAAGTTTGAACATTAAAACCTGGGACACCCTGTATACAAGGTTAGAAAGAGAATATTTTATTTTGAAATTCGCATTACTGTATAACATTTAATCAGGTTGAAATATAATGTTAATAGGCAATAATTCAGTAATATTATAAAATAATAAATTAGTAGCTCTGTAAAGTATGAAACAAATCAAAACATCTTGACGTCTTCCAGACGTTAAAGTCTACAATGGCACATGAAATAAATGACGTCTGGGAGACGTCATTGTATGTCAACTGGTTAATATTTCAATATTATTTATCTAAATCAAATAAACCAAGTAAGATCAGATACTATTCAATTTTAATGGCTTGCGCTTAGAAATTTTTGAAGATGGATAATTGCTTTTCGAGTACAAAGGGTTAATACCGTCTTTGTCGGTCGAATTCTCTGTATTCACACGGGATGCGATTTGTTTTCGTAGCAGAGGCAGTGTGGTGGGTCTGTTTTCTCAAAGACGTAGTCGCGTGTGATTTGTTTGCATGGAACAATCATTAATTTACAATTAGACGCAGTCACTTTGAACAACCGTTTCATAATATTTTACAATTTTAATGCGTTGAGATCATCGTTCGCAAAAAGATATGAAATGAAAACGTACAAACAAAAGAAGCGTAGCGTTTTTCATAAATTTCGTCACTAATATTCGTAAATTGAACCGTTTATTTTAAAAGTGGTGCAAGTCCATTTAAAAAAAAATGAGATATCACATAATTTATGCTTCATTCAGTGCAAACTTTTTATTTATAACTAGTTAGTATTTAATTTCTAAAAAAATTCCCATGCTTTGTCCAATTTAAAATTGGCCGATAAAAGAAATTGCGTAACCATTGATTATGAAAGTGGTGTAAGTCCAATTTCCATAGACAGGTGTCAGGCATTACGAAAAAAGAATTTCCTGTACACACCACAGGATTATCATGATGTCATAAAAGAATGTAGACAACATAATGAATTCATTTTACATGAAATGAAACGAGAGGATTTCGTTTCAACAAAAAATCTACAGAACGCAATCAAAAAACAGATAAGCAGAAACACTAATGGAGAAAAAGTAAATTGGTTGCAAATATGTTGGATGAGGTTTCTCAAAAGTGCACCATATACTATTTTCTATAAAACATCGATGGAGAACAAAGAATTTAAGACTAAGTTTATTACACGCCCGGGAAGACCGCCAAAATTTGAAAAAATCACCCTGGCGCCTTTATATCACGATGCTAGGCCTATTACTTACGAAAAATATAAGGATATGGATCAGTTATTACCCTATATACTTCCTGTGCATCATGAATATTTTAAAACACAGCTACAAGAAGATATGTTAATTTTAACAACATAATTAACGTTTAAAATTAAAAATGTTACTTCTATTTTATATCTTGTTATTATTTGTAAACAGAATTGCATTAGTACAAAATATTTTAAATGATATCTGATTTTTTAAAATTGAAATTAAACGATTTTTACAATTGACTAATTTTGAAAGTGGTGTAAGTCCATTTAGAGTCCGTAAATATACATTATTTTAGTTAAATTCGTCTGATACAAATTTCTATAATCAAATTACGTATCGATAAATCAGTGAAAACATTGCCAGACTTGATATAATTAATCTATACTTTTTTATTGAGAGATATGCTAACCTTTAATTTTCTCGAAACACGAGAGAATGGACTTACACCACTTTTAAAATAAACTGTGAAGTAAATGAAAGTTGTGCGTTCACAATTATTCGTCTTTCCTTAACAGGAATCAGGAGGAAAATTCAACACTTCAATGAATCAGGAGTAACAGCGATCTGGTTATCACCGATCTATCGAAGTCCTATGAAGGATTTCGGTTACGACATATCAGACTTTAAAGACATCGACAAAATCTTTGGAAATTTGGATGACCTGAAGAATCTTTGCAAAAATGCAACAGCTTCTGGTTTAAAGGTAAAATGGAACTATGTGCTGTAAGCAATAAAGACATTCATACGACTTAACACTAGATTACCGGATGTTGGGTATACAACCTATTTTACCTGAAACGAGTCAATTTGACTCAAAGTTTAAAAAAAATAAAAAAATAAAACTTTATTAACAGTTTTTTGTCGTTTTAGTATATTTTATTTATTTTAAAGTATATTTTATTATATGTAATTACAGTTAATTATAAATTAATAAAGTATATAAATTACAGTTAATTATAAATTAATACAGTATATAAATTACAGTTAATTATAAATTAATACAGTATATAAATTACAGTTAATTATATATTAATTATATAATATATATTAATATTAACTATACAAATTAAAATTAATATTAATTATATAATTAGTATATATTAAATATATTATATAATTATTATATTATATATAATATAAATTATATAATTATAATAAGTAATTTTAGTTTGAAATGCTTGAAAGTATTTTCCAATGTCGATTTTTGTACATACGTATCACTTTTATCTAACCAAATTATGAAATCATGACAGAACCTCACATTGTTATAATTGTTTCATCCTTATATTTCTAAGGCAGAACAAAGTAATGCAATTTAATGTCTGAATACAGGCATACAATGATAGAGAATCGTGAAACGTAAATAGGAAGTGCGAATGATCTTTTTACTTTACAGGTTATTCTCGATCTGGTCCCTAACCATACTTCCGACCAGCATTACTGGTTTCAAATGAGTGTAAATCGTATAGGGAAATATGAAAATTATTATGTATGGTCTGATGGCAAGAAGAATGCATCAGGACATTTGATACCGCCTAATAATTGGGTTAGCGTGTTTAATGGCTCTGCGTGGACGTACCACGAGGGAAGGAAACAATACTACTTCCATCAATTCTTGCCGGAACAACCAGACTTGAACTATTCAAACCCGTACGTGCAGCAAGAAATGAAGGTACGTTTCAATTTGTTTGTCGGCATCGTTAAAACGCATTTGACGATTGCAAATTTCGTTTATTTTCGATCAGAGGCTTCCATTTGCAACTCTTGAATGCGCTCGAGAAACGAAGTAAGCGTTCTGACAAAACCTTACCCTTTCACACAATGAAATAAAATACAGTAAAACCTGTTTTCGTTCGGTGGATAGGGACCGCATAAAGGAAATCGTACAAAAAAATATTCGGAAATTTTCGATCATTTAAAACGATTCGATGCACTTGCTTTACGATTTCTGCATTCGTAGCCTCTTTTTGCCTTCCAAAGCGAGGTGCGTCTTTGGTGCTTGTACGATCCATCTTAAATTCACTAAACCACCTGTAAACTGTTATTCTCGAAGGAGCAGGTGTGGGATAACATTTCTTCAACCATTTCGTTGATTGTTCAGGTGTATTTCCCATCAAAAAACAATGTTTGATCAAGATACGATATTCCTGTTTTTCCATTTTATTTACGAAGGCTATGGTAGCGACACTTAATCGGCTGCAACTTTTAAACGAATGAACGAAATGTCATGAAACTTCACGCATAAACTAGTGACAAATAAACCTCTCGAAATGAATCATGCTCATTTTCTCAGCGGCACTACCATTGAAAAATCCCGGGACTTTTCAGCCCATGTAGTATACAAGGTGCGTTCCAAAATAAACGAGACTGAGCTAAAATAGAAACGATAGAAGCTTTGTTCTGATAAATTCGAGTTTATTTATTCAAAATAGTCCCCTCCGGCCACGATACACTGTTTTGCACGATCCAAAAGCTTTTCGAAGGAGTGTTTTAGGTCATTCACCGGAATGTCCTTCAGGATGTTGGTACAAGCCTTTTGAATGGCCCCTACGGACGCAAAACGTTTTCCTTTCATGGCCAAATGCAATTTTCCAAATAGGTAGAAGTCACAGGGAGCCATATCAGGCGAATGCGGTGAGTGATTGATGGTTAAAATGCGATTTTTAGTCAAAAAATCAGTCACAAGAGTGGATCGATGAGATGGTGCATTATCGTGTAACAAGCGCCAACTTCCTTCTTCGCGGTATTCAGGCCGGATTCGACGAATGCGATGCACCAAACGCCTCAAAACGCCAAGATAAAACACTGCATTGATGGTTTGGCCTGGTGGCATGAACTCTTTGTGTACAATTCCCTTGGAATCGTAAAAACAAATGAGCATCGACTTGATTTTTGACTTCTCTAAACGCGATTTTTTGGGTGGTGGCTCGTCTGGGGCTTTCCATTCGGCACTTTGACGCTTGGTTTCGTGTTCATATTGGAAACACCACGTTTCATCACCAGTTACAATGTTATAAAGGAAGTTCTCGTCTTTTCTTGCCTCTTTAATAATGTCTTTCGAATGTTGAATTCTGAGCAATTTTTGGTCATCAGTTAACTTGTGCGGAACGAAACGTGCAGAGAGCTTTCGTAAGCCCAAATGAAGGGTTAGAATGCGATAAATCGTTGTTTTGGAGATATTCAACTCCGATTCCATGAATTTCAAAGAAGATTTCGGCTCATTTTCGATAAATTCACGCACAATTTCGATGGAGTTTTCAGTGATCATTGATTTTGGGCGGCCCGTATGTTCATCGTCATTTAGGTCCTCACGACCATCTCTGAAACGTGTAAACCACTCATGAACTCTGGCACGAGACAGACAATCATCGCCATAAACTTTTTGCATCAACTCAAATGTTTCGGTAAACGATTTACCGATTTTAAAACCAAATTTGATATTAGCTCTTTGTTCGAAATTCATTTTTGTACCGATGACACAAATATACTGTCACTTTAGACGCAATAACTTCGCTTCTACTGAACCGAATGTCACCAAACTTTCACTTGAAGTTAGGGAGGAATGTAGATTTCCAACGCACTATCTCATTCACAGATGGCGCCACCAAAAAATTTGTTATTACAAAAGTCTCGCATATTTTGGAACACACCTTGTACATGTCCTTGGCCGGGCAGACACCGCTCCAAGAACAAAATGATTCGCCGGTCATCCTTGGAGATGGAAGGTACGGCCCACGCAAGGGGTGATTTGGGGTTGTACCTTGTAAAATCCTAGACTCCAGGGGGTCACTTGAAAGTCTCTTTATTTGCACTATTTTATTGCGGAGTGCAATAATGACTGATGGCCTAGAGCTGAGGAACCGTCATTAACTAAATTGTTATTTAAGTATCCTGGCCATCATTTTGATCAAGAGCTTCGCAACGCGACATGCCTCGTTACTCAAAATTCAATTCTAATTGCTTTTAACAGGCACACGATTGTTCTTCTTTCAGGATGTAATCAGATATTGGCTGGACCTTGGAATTGACGGATTCCGTATAGACGCTGTTCCGCATCTGTTCGAAAGCAATATTACACAAGACGAACCTGTTCTTAAAGTACCAGGCGGACGTCCACTTGACCACGTTTCCTATAATCATACTTTGACGAAAGACCAGCCTGAAACTTACAAGCTAGTACAATCATGGAAGCAGTTCGTGGATGAGTACGCAGACCAACATAATCAGGATGAAAAGGTAGGAAGAATCCTACTTATTTTAATACTTACATTCCATTAGAATCTTTCTTGAGTAATTTAAATTTTTGTTTTAATATTTAATTATTCAACTTTCTATTTTTGTCGATAAAGGTAGGACGAATTCTACTTGCTTTAATAATTACACTCTGTTAGAATCTTTTTTGAATAATTTAAACTTTTGTTTTAATCTTTAACCCCTTGACTACGGCAGACTTTGATATGTACTGGTCGTACCATACGGCAGGGATTGAGTTGCGATGTGCGCCGAGAACGGCGAATTTTTGGTGTCAGAAAGCCAAACTGTGTGATGCGCCTATAGGCGCTCTCAGTGTCAGAAAATCAAACTGTGTCGAGCGCCTATAGGCGCTCTCAGTATCACAAACGCAAAATTTCTAAGCGCCTACAGGCGCCCACAGTAGTCAAGGGGTTAATTATTCAACTTTCTGTTTTTGTCGATAAAGGTAGGAAGAATCCTATTTATTTTAATACTTACATTCCATTAGAATCTTTCTTGAGTAAGTTCAACTTTTATTTTAATTATTAATTATGCAACCTTCTGTTTTTGTCGATAAAGGTATCAAAGATTCTATTTACTGTAATACTTACATTCTATTAGAATCTTTTTTGAACAATTTAAATTTTTGTTTTAAAGATGTATATACCAGGAAATTTTCAAAATTTCAACGTTTTTAAAGAGCCACAACATTCTTTCTTGCCAACAATAAATAGTACTCGCATAAATAAAGTTTTTTGATAAAACAAAAATTAATCTATTTATTCATGTATAAGTAGTGTTTGTCACAACAAATTAGATAATATAGCATTATTAGATAATTACTTATTATTTAAGTAAAAAATTAAAATAATTAAACATTTACTGACGACAGTGACGGGGGAAGGGTGCGGTGAAAAGCGAGTACAAGTGGCTGAGAGATAGAATCGGTGCTTAACAGTTTGAGTCCCAGGGGGTATTGAAAAAACACTGTCGAAGAATCTCAAACAGCGCGACTGCGCTTCCTCTAAATGAGTACGAAAAGACCCAAGCAGCGCGGTAGCGCTTGTTTTATTTTATGTCTATTTATTTATTATTTGATATGTCTAATTATTTATTATTTAAAATAAATAATATTTGCTAAAAATAAAATAAAATATTTAAATAATAAAAATGAAATAAGTAATATTTTTATATTTTTATTTCTAAAATAAATAATATTATTATGGAACTAAAGAGCCGCAGCTTCGCATCCAAAGAACTGCAGGTTGCCGACCCCTGGTATAGACAAATGCTTGCAGAAAATTGTCTGCAAATCTGTGTAGGATATAAGGATAATAAAATGATGAGATCTCGATAAGATACTTTTACTAAATAAAAACACGATTATTTAACGTCGTCGTTATTTGCTGTTCACTTGTTGTACCTATTTCGTCAAACAAACGATTTTCGTTGCAGGTGCTGCTGACGGAGGCGTACACTTCTTTAGAGAACACCGTCAAGTATTATAAATACGGTGCGGATGTTCCGTTCAACTTTAAGTTTATAACAGACGCAAATTCAAACTCCACTGCGTTGGACTTCAAGAATCTTATTGACAACTGGACGAAACTGACACCTCCTAATAACGTTTCAAACTGGGTGGTATGTACCTACATTTCTAATTGGCTTGCACGAGATTTTTTAGTGATTCTTGTTTTTATCATTCACCTACAGCATTTGGATTCATTCATCCTGTCTCTAATTAAAATATAGCATGTTCCTAAATTAAGTGAGAAAATTAACCGTTTTACTTACGATTTCTTCAGTTACAGTAGCGAGCAAAAGTTTAAGACCAAAATGTCAACGAAATTAAACTAACTATTGTAAATTATAAGGAATAACATGATAAACAAAATTTGCATTCTGTGCTAAATAAATGGCGTTCTACCATAATAACAATAACAATGAAAGTACAGACAATATTTGCAGACCATAAAACTATGTTCTACATTGTCCTTTCGTCTTAAACTTTTGTCCACTACTGTACATGTGTCAGTGTTAGTTATTTACAGTTCTAATACAGTATCAGTTATGAATTGTTGAAACCTTGGGTGTAAATTAAATTCGGTAATCTTGGATCTTATAAACTAGAACTACGGTTAAAATTAAGATTAAACTATATTGCAAATATAGGTAGCCCTCCTACAACACGGCATCCTATAACACGATTCATAAATTGCGGGAACCCTCTTACAACACGGTATCCTGTAACACGGTTTCGCTCTAACACAAAAATTCTTGAACGCAGGCCCTGCAGTTCCGAAATTTCAAAAGGGAACTGCAAAACTATTTAACTCGATACCGAGAAATTTGCAATTAACTGGTAAAAAGTAACAAGCAAAGTGAAATTACAGATTTTTTTTAAAAAGAAGAAGATGCAAGAACTTTAAATGAAGATAAAAGTTCTGAAGGTGAAGGTGATATCGTTCCACCGAAAAAACATTTTTGGTCGATTATACTGAGTATTGGCGACGAAGAGATTCATTAAATTAAAATATTTTTGTTTTTTTTTTGCTTTGTGTTGTAAAAACATTTATATTTTTAATAAGTTTTTGGAACGTGAACACCCTTTTTGTACTGGCTCTGGGTCTCATACAACACGGTTTCACACAACACGACATTTCCTAGGAACCTATCTACCGTGTTATAGGAGGGTTACCTGTATAACACGGTTTTATTATATTTATCCTAAAATCTGATTTAGAAGAGTGTTAACCCATTCACTGCCAGGCAAATTTAAAGCGTTTTGCCCTGGGCGCCAAGAATTTATTTTAAAGAAAATGTGGGTTATCATTCTGATAATAAAAAGTGATATTAAACAAAAATATTATTATATAAAATGTTCGTTCATCTTTTCTAATAATTTCTAACTCAAACGGTTGTAAACTTATTCCGTGACCAATTGCAATCAATCTAAACTTACAGCACAAACTACGAGATATCTCGTAGTTGGCAATGAATGGGTTAATGTATTGATATGCACATACTTTAAGTGTTGGAACAGTGATTCAATAGAAATTATATCATTCAGTGTCGAATAATACTGTTCAACACCATCATGGAATTGGTTCTTCCAATAATGCTGATCTCTGATTGCTAACTGTAGTTTAGGAAAATTTAAGTTTCAATCCATAGATCGAAGTAATTGATAAGTAAGTGAATAAATTGTAGTTAGCAACAGAAATTGTTGTTCAACACGAGCTTGGAATTGGTCTTTTGATACTACCAATTTCTAATTGCTAACTGTAGTTTAGGAAAATTTAAGTTTCAATCCATAGATCGAAGTAGTTTCTTCACACTTCTCAATCAACTTCCAAACCTTTTTTTCACGTGTAGGACACATTCAAGCTTCTTCACTATCATATTATGGTAAGGATTCAAATCTATAATAGAATTTCGGGCTTGCCGGGATGAGCCGACCGCTCAGATAGCTGTGCGCAGCAGAACGGCACTTCGTGTGAAGGCACATAACGTCGTTAATTTTTCGAATTCTGTTAAATCCCTTTGGGAACAAGTTTTTAACATGTTAAAGTTTAAGAAAATGCAAAAAAGAAAATTCAATTTTTTCAATCCGTCACAGTAGAATGGCCCCTTAAAGGCGATTCAATTGCACTGTATATATGAAATTCTAATCGAAATTTTAAAAACGGTAATTTGACCGGTCGTGGTAGGAATAGTGTTAAGCACTGATACGACTTGAGCAACCTTACCCTATATGGTAACCCACCCTGTATAACACGGTAGCTTATTCGTGTTAATAATAATATATCGTTATAGATGGGAAACCATGACCGAACTCGTATCGCCACGCGTTATCGAGGCAGAGCGGATCAAATGGTAATGCTGGAAATGATTCTGCCTGGAGTGGCAGTTACCTACTACGGTGAGGAAATCAACATGGAAGACAATGATACGCTCCATGTGAACGACTTCCGCGATGGCTGCCGTACGCCATTCCAATGGGACAATAGCACCAGTGCAGGTAAGTAGTACATTTTAGTCTAATTAGGCGAACGACTGCTTTGTGGCTGTTTAACACGTTGCCGTAAATGATGTCTACACGGTGTCCCAGGTTTTAATGTTCAAACTTTGTCAGTGTATTCCATGGCACGAAGTAAGAAAAAAATGTTACGTAAACATAGGTCATACAGAGCTTTATTAAGAAGTTATAACAAAAATTCAGAATAGGAATAGTAATCAACTTGTTGTTACTGCGAGCATTGGCTTCGATAGATCAACAGCATTGTGTTTTTCAGTGTGTTTATGTAAGCTATGTTTACTATCTGAGGTTATCAAACATTGAAACGAATTTTCGCCAATAATAGCGTGTAAGTTCCGTAGAACGGAACAGCTGCGGGAAGTTTTCTATCGGCATTTATGGCACGAGCGTGCCGGTAATGCTACTTTTGAGAATTAGGAAGTTTTAGCCGTTTTGCCTTTTTTCAAACCCTCTTAACCCCTTAACCTACCATGACGGGCATAGCCCGCGTACGATGATCGGGTCAAACGTAAATATTACGGGCATAGCCCGCGTACGATGATCGGATCAAATATAAATATTAGCGGCGGTGCCCTCCTAAAGTTATAAATATTTGTGAAATATTTGATAAGTAATTGCAACCTGATGTAATAATTGTAGTAGATGCAAGTACTAAAAAAAGTTTATTTATACAAAAATTAGTAATACAAAATTAATAATCTGCAATGGTGTGATACAAGTCGTACGAATGGCTCTAAGGCTGCGCGAGCTTGTTTATGTTTTCGGCCCAAAATTCTCGAACGTAAATCGATATTTTTTGAAATTTAAGGTCTGGTGGAGGGGGTAACTCAAAAAATATCGATTTTTCGAAAAATCTTTTTATACATTCTTGTAAACATAAAAATAGCATTCAACTTTTGTTTAAACTCTTTTTCAATATCTCTCACCGTTCTCAAGATATTCCAGGACAAAGATAATTTTACATTTTCTTTAAGGGGTGAAATCACCCCTTGAAAATGACATTGGGCACGAACAAAAATAGGTATGTGTTACGGATGATTTACTCTACCTGTACACCAAGTTTCATATTTTTTTGAATTTCCGGGTTCGCAAACTTCCCTTGTAAGTACCCAAGCTACATTTAATATTTTAGAGAGTTCGAAAACATTAAGAAACAGAACAATAAATTATTTCACGATACACTAGATAAGGGACTCGCACTCATCAAATTTACTTTCTCTCATCCATGAAAACCAACACTCTCAACTTTCTGCAATAGTTTGCAATTGTTGGGTTTTTAACACTTTAATAATAAAAATAATAATAATACATACCCTCTATAATTATTCTCAACATTACTTGATTATAATAATTATTACTAATTCACTACATTTATTCATATGCACCGATCTGGGTGAACTGCCGGTGCCGAAACATGTGCGGTACAACCACGCTGTTCTATTGTTTCTAAATTTTCCCCTTCTTTCAATCACACACACACTCACACTCACTCATTTCCGGGTTCGCAAACTTCCCTTGTAAAGCGAACAGCGGCGGACGACAGTCGTCATTCGTGGACGCGACAAAACAGTTACTTTTTCGACGAGTTGCAAAAATGCGATACTTGTCGAAACGATTGCTTTTGACAATACTGAATTATAATAGCCTATCATATTTATGATAAACTTTGTTTCTGTTCACAGGATTCAGTAAGAACAGTACGACATGGCTGCCCGTACACAACCTGTATAAGGAGGTGAATTTGGCGAAACAGAAAAACGATAGCGATTCTCACTACAAACTATACACTGCATTAACAAAAATGCGTAGAGAGTCTGACGTGCTGAAATACGGCTCACTTGAAACGATCGCTGTGAACAAGGATGTGCTCGCAGTTATACGACAAAACGATGATCAAGTCGTGTTGCTTTTGTTAAATCTTGCTCGAAACAACTCAGTTGTAAACCTGTCGAACCTAGTGAATCACAACATGCAAGTAAAGCTCAGCAGTGTGGGTTCTGGATTGAATAAAAAGTAAGTAAATGAAAATGCCTAAAATGATTTGTAATCTGTAAAAATTCGGTCGATTAATCTGACAAACGTTACGCACAAGCAGTTCCATGTCCTTGCGGTGGGAGTGATTTTTTGATAATGATGAAAAAACACAGCTAAGTACAGTGGCTCCGAAAAGTATTCGTACACTATGTCACAAATAAATTCGTTTAACCCTTTGACTGCTACGGGCGCATATATGCGCCCAGCACAAGCCGTCGATATAGACTATGGGCGCACATGTGCGCTCGGCGACAGCTTTGATCATTTACTGCTGTCTTACTGAATTTCTCAAGAAATTATTTTATCATATCCGTGTAACACTCAGAAACAACATACCTCGTTGCTTATCAACAAGAAAAATCTCGTTTATTTCGTCAGTTTTCCATATATCTTAAATTCGTTTCATCTGTTCATCTGCCATTTGACAAAAGTTATGTATGGTTTGGAGTTCGTTTTGTATATTTTATTTTATATATTTTATAATACATTATAATTATCAAATTATGGCGTTTTAAAAGTTTACCCTTGACGAATAAATAATATATACTGAAGATAAAAAATATTTAAAAAATTGAAAAATATTAATTTTGGAGTGGATAAAGTAACAGTAATTTGATTCTGTACAGTATTACAATTGAATACACCGCCGAACAGATTCAGATTGCGTGAAAAAGTATTCAGTCCCCAGCGACAGTTAGTGCCGGCTGCACGCCGTCGACGCAAAGCGTTTCGGCTCAGAGTCTTCCGCAGTCAAAGGGTTAATAAAATTAATAATATTAAAATCACTAATATTTTAAGCTTATGTTGTTGACAGATGTCTAATCTTACGATTATGACGTTTACACATTATAATTGTAACCATAACTTACCCGTGGTGCCAACTTTCGTTAAACGGCGGAAACTTGTTTGTACACCTAATATATGGCAAACCATATTTGAGCTGTTTATTTTAAAAGTGGCCTAACTCCATTTATCTTCAAATCGAGATATTTAAGGGTTTGCGTTTCAATGAATTTAAAAATATACGTATAGGATACTAATGAGTCATACTGCTTAAGTGTATCTAAGGATGTTAAATTTATAGTTACTATTAAAATAGTGGCAATTGTTAAGTGAATAATATGCATTTTCTTACCAGGAATGGAGTTAGGCCACTTTCAAAATAAACTTTTTGATCACTTCATTGACCAGCAAATTTTCGTGTTACAAAATCTTAATAATTTTAAACATATTAGTAACAATCTTCTTCATAATGAAAATATCATGTAAGAGTGTAACTATTAAGGTAGCTAACCCGATTTTATTGAAAAATGGACTTAGGCCACTTTCAAAATAAACGACTCATTTCTATATTTGAACGCAGAAATCAAAATTACACTTCCGTTCGAATACTTTCATTGGCCACTGTATACTTTTAGGCAGGGAAGTCCTGCCACGAACCACATTTGCGTAACATCATCTTATCAACGATCGATGCCAACACCAATGATATAATAACGATCTGTAATTTTTCAGCCCAGGAGCTATCATGAAGTCTATCAATCTGCCTGTAAATGCGTCTGTGGTTTTGGTGTCCGGAGCGAGCCTGGCTAGTTACTCGGTAGCGACTCTTCTGATGCTACTCGTTGTTTCGCTCTTCCGATCGTAAAAGAGAGAAATCTTACGTGCCACGTCACCTTCTTCATTCTTCAGCGTACTGTGAGCCAAATACTTATCTAACGATGATTAACACGTTCGCGGACAGTAAAAAGCTTTGTAAAGTGCAAACATAGACACGCGATTTTTTTTTTTTTCTAAATTAATTGTGATATCCGATATGTGATTGGACACGTTTTGTAAGAGTAATCAGAACATCACATTTTAACCCTTTGACTGCTAAAGGCGTATATATACGCCTTCATAAGTCCATCAATATATACGAAAGGCGTATATATACGGCCTCACAAATCCATCAATATATACGAAAGGCGTAAATATACGCCCTCTGTATTTTGTTACTATAACACCTTTATTACTGTTTTACCGATTAATTCAACATGGAGTTTATTGTCCTATGCAACCTAGCAATTAAATATGCTATTATTATTTGCCATTATTATTTTTTAAACCCTAAGAATGGTATCAAATTTCCGGGTACTGTTTTGATCACTAGTCAGTGGACAAGTCACAGCGACTGACAAGCGAAAAACTCGCCGTCCATATTGATGGATTCGTCCAAGAGCGCTCCGCAGTCAAAGGGTTAACACTTGGTTAACACTCGTGAATCGCATGAGAATTTGATCATTCAGTGAATTTGTGGGAAAAAAGATTGCAAAGCGTTGTCTAGCAACGCAACAACACACACATAATGTTTCACATACATGACATGTATGCGTGACATTTTATATAATTGCATTGTAATTATACGACACCCGCTATCCACCACAAATCTACTAAATACGTATTTTTACGTATATTTCCAGTGACAGACTGCGAAAAACGTAAAAGTACGTTGCCCGCAAGTGTTAACAGTTGTATTCAATGAACATATGCTATAGCATCCACGACGATGTTTGAATCGAGGTTCTATAAAATTAAATCTAATAATAATTGGTTTTAAAATTTCAATGCTACAGCATCCACGTCATTCTGTGTCACAATGAAAATGAATGCTACAGCATTCACGTACGGGAACGTGTTAAACAGTGTGTGAACACATTACGCATCAACGAAGTTACAATTATCATATCAAAAACATTATCGCGATCGCGATGAGATTCAACGTGCTTTACAGAAAGTTACCTACTTTTCTAGCAATTTTTTTTGTCTACACCACGTATAATTGCAGTTTCTTAACCGTTTGCGTACCACGAGCCGCTTTGGCGCTCTTCCGATTTCCTGTCGAGAAAACCCAGCGCATTTGTCCGATCCAAACAATTGACAGCGCGCTCACAATTTATATAATATATATAGTATAGTAATAATATATAAATAATAGTATGTAATACTAGTATATAATAATATATAGGGTGTCCCAGGTTTTAATGTTCAAACTTTGTTAATATATTCTACGGCACAAAATAAGACATTCTAAGACGAAAATCAAGAGTAACGATTTTGCGTTTGAGGCTTTGTTTACGAGTTATAACTAGTTAAAGATATCGTTTAATCCGGACCGTTCGACGCTTGAGAGCGGGTAACCGAGGCGGAGCATCACTGTGGACTCAGCGACGTTACCGACCGAGTTGTCTCGGTTACCCGCTCTCAAGCGTCGAACGGTCCGGATTAAACGATATCTTTAACTAGTTATAACTCGTAAACAAAGCCTCAAACGCAAAATCGTTACTCTTGATTTTCGTCTTAGAATGTCTCAGGGAGTTACTCTTTCAATTTAAGCCCAGGGCTGTCCGAACACCCTGTATAGTAATAATACATAAATAATAGTATATAATACTAGTATATATACTAGTATATGATATTATATAATAGTATATAATACTAGTATATAATATATATATATAGTATATAATACTAGTATATAATATATATATAATAGTATATATACTAGTCTATATCTAATAGTATATAATCCTAGTATATACTATATATCTACGTATCGTATCTATATATCTATCTCCTCGTCATCTCTCCTAGTATCTAATATCTCTCTAATAGTATATAATACTAGTATATAATATATATATATAATAATATTTCATAAAATAATAAGTTACAAATTGAAAATATGAAAAATTTGAAAAACAAACGATATTTCGAAACATAATCAATCTTCGGCTTTTTTCGGCACATAATCGAAAGGGCGCTATTACGTTCCTTGGCGTTTTTCGACCGTGTTTTTTGAAAACCCTTTGGTACGCAAACGGTTAAGTTATTTTAGACGTACAACAGCGTATCATAACGGCGTATCGATCGTTGCTTCTGCTACGATACGCGTGCACTTCAGATGATAAGTGTTATGTAAGGTAAAAAATAAAACCGGTTGAACGAAGATTTTTTCCTGAAGTTTTTGTTCCTGTTTTTTAAGGAAACACTACAATGTTGTCGGAGCACTTATTTTACGATTGAAAAGTAATGTTTCAACAACTTTATTTGATCTTGTAATTTTATTTTGTTTGTATCAGAATGAACGTTTGTAAAGGCAACTGTTTATTATTCAATGTTTTATGAATTTTAATTAAAATAAACACCTTATAAGTATTTTAGTTTGGGAAGGATGGAAGTATGTCCACCGTTGAATAATATTCTTCGAAACATTTTTAAACTAATATTGTAACGTCAATTTGTGACATAGATATAATTTCGCAGCGATAACTGAAGGAGATCCTGGACGCCAATGGGTCCTGTAATGCTCACTTTCAGTTTTCGAGAGTTCGGAAAAGGGTATTTGAGTGTAAGAGCCAACCTGTACGCAGGGAGGCCCGGATTGGACTCTCGGTGGTCTCAAATACGACGCTTGTTTTGTCGCGTCCACGAATGGCAGGATCGCGACTGTCGTCCGCTGCTGGTTGCTTTAGACGACTGGTTTGAACGTATCGCGTCTGAATGATTGACTGTGTATGCGTTGTGAATTGTGAACTGTGAATTGTGAGGTGAATAAGTTCCGAACGAATGAACTTGTGAATCTTGGTAGAACGTTTATGAATAATACTTGGATTGTGAATATGAAGCACGTTTGTGAATACTTGTTTGTGAAATTGTGAAAGAATATCGCGTTGTGATTGTGAATGAATATAAACGCGGCGCCGAAGTGAGTCGGTTTTATATGGAGGAGTTCGACTGGTCACTCCTCCATACCTCAAGACGATACGCTAATTGGTTAAAGTCAAAAAGTCAAGACTCGAATCAGCGTATGCCCTGAGTGCCCCGAACCCCCGTTCTTGTGCCCTTAGCACGCGTTTCGAGAACGAGGGTGGGGTGAGCCACTCGGAGCGGGAAGGTTTCCCGAATTTCGGCAACGAAAATTTTACGAAATATCGATTAAACAATTTCAGCTTTATGCTCGTTGTCAAGGTGACATTTCGCACTAAAAAGATTCTTTTGCTGTTTTTTATTTGGTCCATTCAGTTGTAAGTTACAGGGTGTTAAAAATGGAAGTCAACAAATAGAAAATTCGGTACATTTGACAGTTTTTCTTTGATAAAGGCGAAAATGCAAGCCAGGCGGCTGAAATTGTGAATGGTGTTTATGGTCCCGATACTGTAACAACTAATTACGTGCAATTTTGGTTTTGTCGATTCCGTTCAGGTATTTTTGATGTTAAAGATGCACGCCGCACAGGTAGGCCCATCGTCAAAAATGTCGATAAAATCACAGAGACAATCGAAGTTGACCGGCATGTTAGTAGTCGTAGCATCGCCCAGGAGCTAAAGATCGATCATAAAACAGTTTAAAGCCATTTGCACAAAGCTGGATTGAAAAAGAAGCTTGATGTTTGGGTGCTACACCAATTAACACCAAAAAACATGATAGATCGAATTTCCATCTGTGAAGCCTTGGCAAAACGGAATGAAATCGATCCATTTCTTAAACGGATGGTGACCAGTGATGAAAAATGGGTCACATATGACAACATTGAGCGAAAACGATCGTGGTCAAAGCACGGTGAAGCAGCTCAAACGGTGGCCAAACCAGAACTAACGGCCAGGAAGGTTCTGCTGTACATTTGGTAGGACTGGAAAGGAATCATTTATTATAAGTTGCTTCCATATGGCCAAACACTAAATTCGGATCTTTACTGTCAACAACTGGACCGTGTAAAGCTAGCGATTGACCAGAAACAGTCAGAATTTGCCAACAGAAGAGGTGTCGTATTCCATCAGGACAACCACACACGTCTATAATGACTCGCCAGAAACTCTGGGAGCTTGGTTGGGAAGTTTTGATACATCCACCATATAGTCCGGACCTGGCACTAAGCGAAGACTATCTTTTTCTTGCATTGCAAAAGTTTCTTAGTGATAAGGAATTGGAACCAAGAGAAAATTGTGAAAATCGCTTAGTCAAGTTTTTCGCCAATATGGACTAGGGCTTTTATGAGAGGGACATTATGAAGTTACCATTAAAATGGCAACAAATTATAGAACAAAACGGTGCATATTTGACCCAAATCGGACAATCCGAAACATATTAAATAAAGGCTTGAAGTTCGCGTAAAAATAATGGATTTTTTTTCCCAACCTAATATTAATGATATCATCATTCTGTAAAAAGATAATTAAAATCGGTGTTTATTAACCAGTTAACTGTGTCGATCATTTTGCAAAGTGCGCCCCAATGTGTGTCGCGATAATCAAGCGATGACGGATATAGTCGTCAAACACAGAGTAAGTGGCGCTGTTGAAATATTGGGTCAAAAAGACGACTTTATTTTAGAAAATGAATGAATTTATTAGTAATATTTACACAATGGATCAACGTAAAGCTATATTTACACATAATTAACGAAAAACTTAAAAAAAATCAAATATTTGTAGAAATTAAAAATTTATAATGTTGCTTTCGTGTGATATGTTCTGAAACAGGGAACGATGCACAGTGGCACTTTGCATGTCGGACACCAATACCGAGAGTCTTTTCTAATTTTGTTTTTATAACAAATAGAACATCATCGCAGATGGAGAATCTAATATACTTTGTTTTTTTGGTTATGACACGTCAAGATGAAAATCGGGACAATCAAAGATCCAGTGTTACTGCAGTGCTTACGAGTTAGCTCTCAGGAAGTTAGAAATCCAACTCAAATTATCTATAATTTTCATTTGTTTATTTCATTTCGTCCTGACCCCTAAACATTCTAAACATATTAAAATTTACGAATATAATTTAGTTTTCGCCAGAATTACAATTTAAATATCAAATTGTAACAAAATTTTACGCATGACGGATGTAGCCGTCATAACACAAAATTCTGCCGTTCTTCCATGACGGATATAGTCGTCAAACACACTTAACTGGTTAATATGGTAATTTTGGTAGACCGCGGGGCCGGCTTCCGACGAATGCGCAGAACCTGCCTTACGCCGGCCCTGAATGGTTGAAATAAGCGTAAAAACTCGTGGTGCAACAAAAGAAAGGAAGACTCCTCATCGAAAAATAAACAAAAGTTTTGGTAACGTTAAACACCTGTTGTATATTTTCCGATTTTCCATGGGTCGAAAACAGGTCGGCGAGAAAAGATGAAGTTTCACGTTCTTATCCGATAAGAATCGTACAAACCGTACGATCCATTGTCGGTCGCTTTTTCCTCTTCTCGTTCGATTTTCAGGATAATCTTCTCTCGCCGTATGTCACCACGCCCTGGTATCCTAACTGGTTCACACATAAATTTATATCCCCGGATTCTCACCTGCTGAGACAGCCTCTGCTCGATGAATGAACGAATAGGGGAATGCCGCAGGAGGAATTACGATCGTTACCGTTCCGTCGTTGGAATTTGGCCAATCGATCGAGATAAAGCTGCCAGCTTAAAGCTGCTATCCCTTTCGCTGAACTTCCCTCCACTCGGATTTTATTCGAAATTACATTTTTAACCAACCCAAGACCAAAGAAATATTAATCAGTATATAAATTTAAGTTCTATGTATATTTATAAATAATTATTAATTGATACTATCCAATTGAGATTTATTAATATTCATATTTATAAATAGAAGTACTTTGATTTTAATTTTAACTATTTTTAAGAGATGTTCAATTTTGCAAGACCTTTACTTTAATTTTAACCAGAAAATTAAATACTTTCTAATTTTTATAGTGCTTGCTTCTAAATCAATGGATTTTCAAACAAACTTTCATCCCTTATTTTACCCCCTTGGGAGTTGATTTTCCAAAGAAGTTGAAACACATATTTCTTTATTTCTAACCAAAAATCTAAACACCAGTTTTCATAGTACTTGCTTCTAAATCAATAGATTTTCGAACAAACTTTCATCCCTTATTTTTCCCCCTTGGTGGTTGATTTTCCAAAGACGTTGAAACACATATTTCTTTATTTCTAACCAAAAAGCTACATACCAATTTTTATAGTGATTTCTACAAAATTGACGAATTTTCAAACAACATTTCAACCCCTATTTTATCTCCTTGAGGGTTGATTTTCCAAAGACGTTGAAACTCATAATTCTTTATTTCTAACCAAAAAGGTACATACTAGTTTTCATAGTGCTTGCTACAAAATCGGCGGATCTTCAAACAACATTTCAACCCCTATTTAACCCCCTTAGGGGAGGAATATCAAAAGATCCTTCCTTAGTGGGCAGCTACGTCATAAAAGGACCCTATTGTCCAAATTTCATGTTTCCCAGCTTCAGTAGTTTAGGCTCTGCGATAATGAATCAGTCAATCACATGTCTTTTTATATGTATAGATAATTAAATATTAATCAATTAAATAATAACCTATAAAAGGTTTATTAATATACTAATTATTTAAATTATGATTTATTTATAAATTATTAATACATCTATAAATCCTTATATTTAGATTTATAAATAATTCTATATATATATAAATAATACGCTTTTTATGCACCTTGGAAAACAGTTGACATTGATGACTATCGAAAGCTTCAAATAGTGGTGAAATAAATGAAAAATGTGTGCCAAAGATTCATACTTGGTCGATACGTAGATTAAAATTAAGATTAAAACAGGCAAATTTCATCAGCAATAAAATTTCGAAGTGTTATGTGACCATCAGGAGATGGTCCAAGTGTGTCTCTCAAGCACCACCAACATAATTAACAATATAAATATTGTAATTAAAATTATTATTAAAAACTCAACATTTGCAATAATTAACAATATAAATATTGTAATTAAAATTATTATTAAAAACTCAACATTTGCAATAATATTAAACTCAACAGTTATAAGCGTATTATATTTAAGCTAACATACATAATATTATAATTATAATATTAAACTTAACAATTAAAATGCTGTTTCTATTTATGCGAATCAATATCATTATTCGTGCTAATCAACGTGTTGAACAGGATCTGTGACTGATAGTAGGTTGTATACCAAATTGTATCTGATTTCGCGTTGGCATAAAGCATCGTTTAGGAAACATAAGTCGACAGAACAATGTGAAACATAATTTTATGGTTTGCAAATATTGTTTATCTATTCATTTTTATTGTAATTATGGTAGAACACTATTTATTGATTAGCATATAATATAAATGCTATTTATAATGTTATTTTTTATTAATTAATTAATTTATTTTCTTTGACCCTTTAGTCTTAAAGTGTTGTCCACTACTATATTTTTAGTAGAAACTCCAAATAACTGATTCGTATTCATACTAGTTTAACATACAGTAGCGGACGAAAATTAAAGACAACAGGACAATGTAAAACACAGTTTTATAGTATGCAAATATTGTTTACCTATTCATTTTTATTGTCATTATGGCAGAACACTATTTATTGATTAGCAAAGGACAGAAATTTTATTATTTCTTATTAAGTAATTAATTTACAGTAGCAAAGAAAAGTTTAAGACGTGAGGACAATGTGAAACATAATTTTATAATTCGTAAATATTGTTTATCTATTCATTTTTATTGTCATTATGGTAAAACACTATTTATTGATTAGCATAGAATACAAATTTTACTTATACTGTTATTTCTTAATAATTAATTTCTTTATTTTCTTTAACCTTTTAGTCTTAAACTTTTGTCCACTATTGTATACTTATTTCTTAGTGTACAGTAGTAGACAATAGTTTAAGACGACAGGACAATGTAAAACTTAATTTTATGATTCGCAAATATTGTTTATGTATTCACTTCTATTGTCATTGTGGTAGAACGCTATTTATTGATTAGCATAGAATGTAAACTTTATTTATACTGTTATTTCTTATTAATTAATTAATTTCCAGTAGTAGATAATAGTTTAAGACGACAGGACAATGTAAAACTTAATTTTATGATTCACAAATATTGTTTATCTATTCATTTTTATTGTCAGCATGTTAAAGCACTGTTTATGTATTCATTTCTATTGTCATTATGGCAGAACACTATTTATTGATTAGCATAGAATGTAAACTTTATTTTATACTGTTATTTCTTATTAATTAATTAATTTCCAGTAGTAGATAATATTTTTAGACGACAAGACAATGTAAACTTAATTTTATGATTCGCGAATATTGTTTATCTATTCATTTTTATTGTCAGCATGGTAAAGCACTGTTTATGTATTCACTTCTATTGTCATTGTGGTAGAACGCTATTTATTGATTAGCATAGAATGTAAACTTTATTTATACTGTTATTTCTTATTAATTAATTAATTTCCAGTAGTAGATAATAGTTTAAGACGACAGGACAATGTAAAACTTAATTTTATGATTCACAAATATTGTTTATCTATTCATTTTTATCATCATTATGATAGAACGTTATTTATTGATTAGTATAGAATTTTATTTATACTGTTATTTCTTATCAATTAATTAATTTATTTTCTTTCACCCTTTGGTCTTAAACTTTTGTTTGCTACTGTATCTGAGCAGATCTGCCCTTCCTTTTTTATCTTTCGACGGAATCTTGGATAGAGGTCAGATTTAATACATTCGTGATGACAGCGAAGTTTATGAAATGGACAATACAGCTAATGTCTTGCATAATTAAATGCTTCCATTTTACCGAAGCATATTTTATTATTGATTCTTAATTTTCCGATTCTTAACGTTGTTTAAATTCGTTTAATTAGTTTCTAAATTTTTGCTTTCCGAAATTTCTTTTAATAAATTTCAAGATCGCGAAAGGATACACTGAACTTCGCGAAGTTTTGTGTACAATTTTTATGCATCTTTTTGATATTCCGTAGACGTAAAATTGCATTGCCTAAAATAACTTTTCAACAACATTAGGATCGTATGGAAATCGTGTGGAGAAAGTTATTGAAGCTTTTAAAAAATCACTAAGAGTAGTTAACAAGTATGCAATACAACTGAATATTGAAGCTTCCCTGCACACATTTACGAGAAACACTGGTGGCTGGTAAATCGCGTCAGCACGATACATTTCCGCACTGGCTGCGCTACAAGAATAATAAAAGTTTTATAGTCGGATAAAACTTTGTACCAGCAACAGTTTCAGTTCCCCGTTTTACGATTGCCTCGGTTCTTCATACCGATAAAATTTTCCAAAGATTTCGGCATCGAATCGATTTTGATAGCTTCAGCTTGCACACTTTCGTGTATACACAAAAATTTTACATACGTGAACAAGTTTCCTTTAAATATGTTACTGAACTTACCACGTGTACTACCCTACTGACAAAAAGTTTTCGA
>JAOPTO010000989.1:0-88514 GCA_033822845.1 Tetrapedia diversipes
TTAACACATTGTGTGCCGGCCCCGCGAAAACGCGGGTTTGGAAGTCTGTTGCTTTAGCGCTGGGTTTGCGATAATACAACATTCTTTTGTTTGGCGATTTGTTTGTTTCTATTTTTCGTTATCGTTAAATTGCATATAATGAATATGCAAACCAATTTTAGTGTTTTACAATAATGTATAAAATTTTTAATATTTTCTTCACCTACAGTTTTAAATGCCTCAGATGCCACCGGCATACAATGTGTTAAAATTACTATTTGTACCTAAACGTTGTTTATTATTATTCCTTCGGTTGCACTGAAATATATATGCCATGAAAAGTATACATTTTGCGCCAGTTCGGATAAACGGCTGAACAGTTGAATGGCACAACGCGCGACCGACACTTTCTTGTTTACTATAGCTCGAACAATTGGCAGATACCGCGTAGGCCAAGGGGTTAAACACTTGTTTCAACGTATAAATATCTCATAATATTTCACTCGCTAACCCGCACAAGTTCTTTAAACCAAGTACCAGTACAAGAAGATTATTCGGGTATTAGAAAGTTCAGGTAACGGAATCCCTGCTGCGTTTCGAAGATTTTACAATCGAATCCTAACCACGAAGATAAGTCTGCTTAATCAAAAAACTCTATCCGCCCGCATCGGAGGCCACGCGAGGGATCATCAATTTTCTTTTGTCCCGCAGGTTCAAGAACCAAATACTTTGCGATCTCCACTTCGCTGACGTGGCGCTGATGGAGTGCTCGGACTTCATGCAGCAGTTGCGCAGCTTCAAACCACAAAGTTTAGGCTGCGCAGTTGCCCGCAGGAAATCATCGACCACCTTGATCTTCCCGCTGCCGCCGCAGGCTTGTTCAGGTACGATCGATCGATTCGTAGATCCCCCGGACACCTCGGGGCTAAGGATAATCGTCCGCTTATCAGCAGAACCTCGTAACGGTATCAGTTTGTCAGTTTAAATAGTCACGGTAGACTCTTTCCAGTCCGCTTCCGCTTTAGTTCGATGAATTATGCTAATCGAAACAGATGAATATCGTTTGTCGTAATGTTCGTTTGGCATAAATGTGAGGCACTCGCATTAACTTCAGTTTAAGTAAATATTTCTGTTGAAACGTGATGTGCTTTGGCTCTTCGGTTCGTTAACTATATTTTCGTTGACAGAGAATTAATTGACTGGTGATAAAACGGTTCAATAAAAAAAAATGACATGATTTCGTTTCGATTAATGAATTTAAACGGAAAAAAAACAAGTTACTAATATTTACCTGTCTGTTTATTATATTCAAATATTTAATTGTTTTAGATGAACGTGCCGTATATTATCATAAATTAACTTTAAATATTACTCAATAAATATTATAAATCTAATTTATTAATTTCTGTAACAGAAAGTAATTCTTTTCTACTAAACAGCTATTAACACTAGAACTATCGACGATTAAAGTATACTTATTTGCATGGAAATTACATGAAAAAAATACCAAATACATAGAAAACAAATATTTGTTCATACCTTCTGCAGAAAATTATAGTAAATTTTGGAAACTTTACCATAGTGAATTTATAAGGTTCCTAATAATCACCAATCGGTCATTTTGACTGCTCTAGTAGTTCTAGTGTTAAATAAATTATTTTTATTCTTCGAATTTTCTTCAACGCTTCAACTTCTCCCATTCATATTCCCATTTCAAACAATTTCAAAAATTAAGAAGGTGGGTTCCGCACGAAAATGGTATCGTGTTAATTTGCACACCTAATAAAAACGGCAAGATTTTTCTGTAATACACGGCTGAGGCGACGGAAGACGAGACAACAACGGGTCGAGAGAGGAAGCGGAAGGAAAGAGTCTCTTACCCCCGGTCGCGAACTTTTACCAGCGTGTACATATGTATGAGCCGGAGCCACAGGTGGTTCCCCCTGTCTTGGATTATGCGCCTTTGCATATGCAACCGGCTAACGTTTACCGTTCCGAATAGAAATCGACCGTCTCGAATTAGAGCGAGACGCGCGCAAACTTCTGTTTAACTTCGAGCGTGCACCGCGCCCGCTTCCGGGGAACGAAATTAACGGATCTTGATTGGCTGACGAGACGGGTTATGCGAATAGAGCTGTTATTGTTAGAACTTAATCCTAACCATTGCCTTGCATTGATTTTTCAGCGGCCACATTTCTTTTAGCGTCTGGTATACGCTTCAACCCTCTATGGGCCTGTGTAACTTTCAGGTCGCATGTTAATTTATTTGACATTTTAACAAACAATTTTAATTTTTCTCATGAGATGGCGTATACATGTTAATTTTATAACGTTGTAAAATGTAAAATTGTTTAAACTGGAAAATTTTTTTTCATCTGCATATGTAGGATTATAATTGTTGATTTTCTGTTCCATCAATTTTTTTTATGTTTAAAACAAAAATTCGGCCCATAGAGGATTAATATACCGTAACGGTGTGTTAATCGTAAAAATTGTCTGAAAACGCTCGTTAATGTAAATTGTAATTGTAAGGTTAATTCTAGAATTGTAGGACTGAAAGGGGTTGAAGGGTCTCATCAAGTTTTTACAGAAATTGTATATGCGTATTACACAGATGTATATACAGGTTGTGTCTTTATTATTTGTACAAATAAAATTTTGTTTTGTGCTTCTTATATTAAGATAGCAAAGATAAAAAAAATTCGAATTTTCTTTTCTTCTTCTAAGGGTAAATAAATATTTAGCGACCAAACGAAGAAGAATTAGTGGCGATGAGAGTTCCAGCTTACCAATTTAGAATTAAAATCGAACTATATTATAAATAAATTGTAATTTTATTGTACATAGGTTCTGAGAGCTTTTCACGTACTTTTATTTATGTTTAGTGTGGCTGTAAAATTTAAATAATCCTAAGGGATGAAAATTTTCAAGTTTTCAATGTTTAATGATTTTTAAGTTACGGAAAAATCAGAATTTTCTTGTAGCAAAAAAATTATCAATCCTCATTTCTGCTCACGTCACATGTAAAAATATTCATTGGGGTGAAAAAAAATGGTTCTCTTTTCAATGATATAACAATAACCTCGATACAATTTTCAACGCGAATTCTATGACGCAAAGTTTCATAATTTAACCTGACAGGAGATGATGAAAAGTTTAATAGAACCAGCAGGTACGTTTCACACATTAATTTGTTTAAGTAATGGATAACTTAATATTCTGCAGGTTTGCGCGAATTTACACGGGGCGGTATACATTTTGCAAAATTATTCTGGTGTAATTAAATCTTTATCCAATTTAATGCGTAGCGACAAAATGACAGTCGCAACCTCGTTCGTGTGCAGAATTAATACATTTTACGGGAATCCGAGCAAACACGATAATATTAAAACATCTCGTTGGAACAATTGTTGCAAATATTTATTTCATGCGAAGAGAAATACGAGGAGTGAAACAACAACGATTGAACAATCGCGTTTTACGTGTTTCGATCCTCATCGACAGGCGATGAATATTATATTAAAATCCATTGAAATTAACAAGCTTAATGCGGATGAACAAACAGTTCCGATGATTAATATTAATAATAGTATTTTACACTTAAAAATCTTTGAAGTAAGTATTGTTAAACGACTAACAATCACCTCTCAAGCGCAAAGAGTTAACCCTTCCGCTACGGGTGGATTTTGTGGTGTACTACTTCCGCTGAACAAGTCATTACGCCAAAAGTGTGTGCTTGTGGAACAACTGCAATTGCCTATTGTACGTTCAACACCGCGGTATTTTAAAAATTATCGCATAATGTAATAATACTCTGATGACTATAGTCATCGTTCGTACGTAGTGAGCGTCAGTCATTGGGTAACTACAATTACCATTCGCACATAGCGAGAGTCTGCAATTGAGTGACTATAATTACCATTCGCATATAGCGAGAGTCTGTCATTGGGTGACTATAATTACCATTTGTACACAGCGAGAGTCAGTCATTGGGTAACTACAATTACCCTTCACACATAGCGAGAGTCTCTCGTTGGGTGTCTATAATTACCACTCGCACATAGCGAGAGTCTACAATTGGGTGACTATAATTACCATTCGCATATAGCGAGAGTCTGTCATTGGGTAACTATAGTTACCATTCGTACATAGCGAGAGTTAGTCATTGGGTGACTACAATTACCCTTCGCAGATAGCGAGAGTCTCTCGTTGGGTGTCTATAATTACCATTCGCACATAGCGAGAGTCTGCCATTGAGTGACTATAATTACCATTCGCACATAGCGAGAGTCTACAATTGGGTGACTATAATTACCATTTGCACACAGCGACAATAAGTCATTGAGTGACTATAATTACCATTTGTACACAGCGAGAGTCAGTCATTGGGTGACTATAATTACCATTTGTACACAGCGAGAGTGTGTCATTGGGTGATTATAATTACCATTCGTACAGAGCGAGTGTCAGTCATTGGATGATTATAATTACCATTCGTACACAGCGAGAGTCTGTCATTGGGTGACTATAGTCACCGTTCGTAGCGAAAGGGTTAAATCACAAATCCCTCTGTATAACATTTCCCGTTCCCTCTCCGTTGCGATGCTTCAACGCGAGAACCTAGGGCGGAAGGTAGCGGCGTCGACCGGAAGGAGAAGGGACGCGGCTCTGTAAGATGGGATTGTAAAACTGGAACGACTCGCCCGCGTATCGACGATCGAATTTACGGAGCAACTACAGGCCATTAGTTCCTGCAGGGAGAAAACCGAGATTAGAGGGGCAGAAAAGGCGACCAGGCGGCGACGGATACACCGGGGGCCGATTCACTTTAAGTTCGAATACCAAGCCTGTCTATAAACAGCTTGGTGTTCTACCTTACAGTGAATTGACCGCGGTTATCGTAGAAGGTTCCAGGGGAAGGAGGGAAGAATGATGCGAGAGCTGGACGAGGAAACGGTCGAAGGGGAGGAGGACAGGGCGCGCTCGATACGTGGATCTACGATACGTGGCTAAGTGGACGAAGAGGAGAGGACTTCCGAGACGCGGAGGCCAACCCCGTGGCGACTATGGCGCGACCGTATAGCGCCGTGCAAAAGTTTCAGATCGGCCGCGAAGCGAAAATTGTTTCGCGAACGGATTTAAGCATACCTGCGCCTGTTACGCTGTCTGTGATTTCTTTGTCAGTTGTAGGGAAATTAATTTATAAGTTGGAACATCAATTAATTCTGTACGGGCGATCATTTTAAGTTACTGATTTTTATTTGTTGTTACTTCGATTTTACCTCTGTTTAATTTTGCTTAACTTATTATGCTAATTTCTGTTTCAATTATTGGGAGATTAATTTATAACTTGGAATATTGATTAATTTTAAACGAGCAATGATCCGAAATAATTTTAAAATACTGATTTTCAATTATCGTAATTTTGATTTTACCTCTGTTTATATTTTATTTATACTTAATTTCAATACCGTCTGATTTTCATTTTGACCTCAACTTTCGATTAATCATAAATAATTTTGTGTAACCTTCGTTTGCATTTTGCGCAGGGATAGTTTTCTTTAGAAAAGTTAGTGGAATAATTTTTTATTTCCTTTTTGTTTTCAATGCTATTGTTATTGCTATATAAAATGAATCGTCAATTATTATAAAATTGAGGGGATGAAACGAATCACTATTTAAACGCTCTTATAAAAATCTGAATTTGTGTCAAAATTCGCAGTACAGTCATTACAATGGTATACGTGGGTGGTCCGAAACTTTTGCACAGCACTGTACTTTGGTCACGACTCGATACGACTCGGAGAGGATCAGATTGCCGCCTTAATGATTCCTCAGCTTCGATTTTCCTGCGTTTCCACGTGGCTCGTTGGAAGCCATTGTCGTGATCGCTTAGATCGACGCTGTCGCATTGAGGGACAGAGGGATGTGGAAAGGGGAGATTCGTTGAAATTTCTGTTGCACCCTCGCTGAAACGCGTCGAACGTTGTTTCAGATAGAGGGGAGCAAGGGGAATGGAAAATAATATCAGGAAATGAAATTGCGGAAGACGTGAAACTCAAAACCTGCGAAGTATTGTACTTGTGTTTCCTGTTTACTATTTGTATACAGAAAATCGACGATGATAATGTTCTGTTCGTAGAAAAAGCGGTTTCTTTGTTAAGGATAATTGCGAAGGTTGCTTCCTTTTTATACAAAAAATTGTGCGTTCCGAGTAATCGTATTTTAGAATTAGAAATTAATACAATTAGACGTTTATGCGAATTATTATTCGTTACTGTATTCAATTCGATCGACGCATCTTGTTTAGTTGTAATTATTATGCGTTATATTTAACAATAGGTACTCATGAATCCTGAAATGTTCATGTACTCAGAGATTCTTTAAATAATTCGATTGTTTAAATATCTTCGTTGACTCTTTCGTCCTAAACTTTTGTCCCTTACCGTACAAATTGTCCTCTTGTATTAACCCATTTGCATGCATAAGCGGAATAATCCGCACACGACGACTGTCAATTATCACCAGCCGCGGAATAATACTCTCTGAGTAGTGTTCTACAGTTGCCTTAAAACATTTCGCTATTGTAGAAAAAAGGTTCTTAAGATTATTCATTATTATTAACCCTTTGCGGACGGAGCAGTAAAGAAAACAGTCACGTCGCACGTTTGTGTTATAAAAACTAAAGCTGTATTTAAATAAGTTTTTCATAAAATCTAACAAAATCATAAACAAACAAATTTAGGCCAACTTGACTTCTTAGGCTAGTATACCCATGCGTATCTTATATATGTCGTTTACGACAGACAAACGCCAACCGCAGCGCGAGAGTTGGGCGGATTTATCCGACACTCGTCCGCAAAGGGTTAATACGAATAATGGCAAAAATATACAGTATGCAGTAAATTCTAATTCAACTCTACGTTTAATTCTCTTATTTGTTATTATTGATATGATTAATGGCAAAAATATACAGTACACAGTAAATTCTAATTCAACTCTGCCACGCGACTCTATGTTTAATTCCCAACTCTTTTTACTACTCCACAACTCGGTTTTCTATTCAACACTGGTCCCTTTTTCTTTCGAGGAAACCCTTATTGGCCTTTTCCTCTTTCCACCCCGCTAGACATTGCCTATCACCCATCGGTGAATTGTTTGTCGTCAACGATTTTTCCGATGGGCCTGGTTTTCGTCTAATCGACCCACATTTTCACTTTTCTGCTCCTCAAAATGACGATACTACACTATTGCAATTCCACAACACCAATCAAATCCTCAGACTCACGAAACTGTCCCAACCCACGCATACTTATCCGTGTAAAACAAACCGTGCCCTGTTTTTCCGTAGACGAGTCCTGCAACGAGTTCCCCCATAACCTCATGCAGACGCTCCCCTACTGGATCAAGTGCTTAACAGTATTCCTACCACAACCGATCAAATGACCGTTTTTGAAATTTCGATTAGAATTTCATAGATGCAACCTAATTGAAACGTCTTTAAACTTTAGACTTATTCTCAAATATACGTATAATACATTTTTCAATATTCACTTCTTTTTTCATTGTCTTTTTTTGTGAGAAAAATTTGTAGTCTGTCTTATGTGGGAATTGCGCGGTACGAATAAGTATACGTGAAGTGTCGGTAGAAATAGTGTTAATTAAAATTTAAATCGTTCTAGGTGAAACAGATTGCATATTATTACAAAATACTTTGAAGAAAATTCAGGAAATCGGGTGTTGTCATTTTTAAATTCATTGTATTAACACTATTCCTACCACAACCGGTCAAATGACCGTTCTTAAAATTTCGATTAGAATTTCATAGATGCAACGTACTTGAAACGTCTTTAAACTTTAGACTTTTTCTCAAATATACGTATAATACATTTTTCAATATTCACTTCTTTTTTCATTGTTTATTTTTTGAGAAAAATTTGTAGTCTGTCTTACGTGGAAATTGCGCGGTACGAATAGGTATACGTGAAGTGTCGATAGGAATAGTGTTGAAACTACGATACCACACTATTGCAATTCTACAATACCAATCGAATCCCAGACTCGAATCCTCAGACTCACGAAACCATCCCAACCTACGCATACTTATTCGGATAAAACAAACCGTGCACCGTTTTTCCGTAGACGAGTTCTGCAACGAGTTCCCCCATAACCTGGTGCAGACGCCCGGCTACTGGATCGAGTGCTCCAGGCAGCAGATCACCTCGGACACGATCTGGGACGAGAGCGAGAGCGGGGAGGCGACCGATACTGAGCTGGCCGAGGTGCAGCACGAGTCGGACAACGACGAGGTGCCACGAAAAAAGACCACGATCGAGGAACAATGGGAGAAGAACCAAGGGTTCGAGCTGACCTCGGTGGAGCAAGAGACGTACGAGAAATACTTCTACGGGAGCGAGCACTGGAACTACTTCACCAACGACGAAGACCTGGGCCCGGTGATATTGAGCATCAAGCAGGAGACGCTCAATGGCAGGGACCAGTTCAGGATCCTGGTCAGGGCTATCAGCTACACCGTGCACGGGCTCATCCCTGCCAGCTGCGTGTTCGCTGACAGGTATTTTGTCATTTACTTTGACTTCGTTCTCATCGAGACACACAATGCACAAACATCGTCATGTCACCCACTCCATAGTTTATAACACGGACGCGGAACGAAAACTATTTTTGAATTTAGGATAGCAGTTTATTAGCATGCAGTCTTGCAAGATCTTCAATCTTTCATGGTGGCAAAGTTAACCAAGTTTGTTAGGTTATTGGAAATTCGTCGGTTTATCCTCGTCGCAAAAATAATTTTCAGTAACGTAGAAACGTGATAGGTTTTAAGAGCTTCGTTAGGTAGCACGGTGAAACGTTGAGCAAGTAGTACAAGTAAAGCATTGTCGCTACGCGTGTAAGGTATACGCAGTCGGTAACGCAGTTTAGAAACTACACGTTGTAAGTTACCAGTTATGATACCCTAATTCTCGTTACGGATCTAATTAGCACTTAATTAAGTTGAACCTCGCGAAAGTTGTGCACCCTTGAATTAAGCACTAAGGACAAAGTAAACTTTGCCCGGGAAAAGAAAATTCGTTCTGCACAAAAGTAACTATGCTACTATCTTAACGTGTTTGTGATTGTTCCACAAATTATATTGAATTTGTTACAGAACAAATTACAATTTCAACATTTAAATAATACCAATCCTTGCTTACTATTTAAATAAATATTTAATAATGTTAATCTATATAATGCATTTTAATAAGTTCGATCATTTTTTTTAGTTTCAGCGAACAAAACATAGATTTAGGTTATTTATAAATTGGTTGGTTTATAAATTTCGATTGCGTATATTATAAAACATATTAATGCATGGTAAAACGATTTAAATATTATTAAATAATTTTTCTCGTCGAACAGACGTTTTCAATCCCCCTATTTTCCATAGATACAATCGAGAGGAAGTAGTTCGCAGTTTGGGCAAAGAAGTGAACGTGAACCCGCCGTTGACGTTAGGTCAACTACCGGATACTCAGGACGAGTTGCTGAAACTGGATCAGGTGTTCATAAAATCGGAGCTGAAAGTGGGCGTGCTCTACGTTCAAGAGGACCAGCGTACCGAGGAGGAGATACTGGACAACCACGAGAACTCGCCGCTGTTCGACGAGTTCTTGCAGATCCTTGGCGACAGAATTCGTTTGAAGGGTTTCGATAAGTACAAGGGTGGCCTGGACACGATCCACGATCTGACTGGTCAGTACTCGGTCTACACGAATTGGCGGGGCATCGAGATCATGTACCACGTGTCCACGTTTCTGCCTAACGAGAAACACGATGTGCAGAGGGTAAAATCAGAATTTTCTACTATTATTACGAACGCAAGGAAAAATTATTGCGAATGATATTGGGAAATATTTGGATAACATGTATTGGGACTGAAAAATATACAGACACTTTTTAGCTTCTTAAAAATAATACTGACAAGAAAGTGCAGAGGGTAAAATCAGAATTTCTTATTATTATGAGCATAAGAAAAGATTATTGCGAATAATATTGGGAAATATTGGGATAACATGTATTGGAATTGAAAAATCGACAGACACCTTTCAACTTCTTAAAAATAATATTGAAAAAAAAAGTGAAACCAAAATTAAGTTCTCAGAATAAATAGAAATCTTTAAATTTTCGAAAATAGTGGAAAGCAGTAAGCGTGAAGCTAGTATAATGTTTTAATTTGTAATAATGTTTTTTATAATACGCATAGATTGTAAATCTATTAAAACGTAAAAATTTGAAAAAGAATTTTAATTTTCAGGTGCAAAAAAAACGACACATCGGAAACGACATAGTGTGTGTCGTGTTCTTGGAAGCAGACAAGACTCCGTTCAATCCAGCTTGCATGAAGTCGCATTTCCTCTACACGTTCATCCTGGTTCGAGTTAGTCCGCGAATAAAAAGAAAGGTTACTAGATACGAAGTGTCTGTCGCCACGAGGGACGAGGTTGGAGCTTACAAGCCGTATCTATGGGAGCAAAATGTTTTTAAAAAAGGTAATTGGTATTATATCGATATAATAATCGATTAGTAATAATCGACTACGTCGATTATGAAAGTATTTCATAGTTCACTGGTGTCAAAACAAATTATTGTGATGTACCTCTTATTTATTCCTTAAGCTTAGAGTAAAATTATTATATATTAGGATACTAATAATCTAACGAACAAAAATATGGTATTTTAAAAGTATTATAGGGTTAATTTAATTAGTATTACTCATAATTAATATTTATTTATAAATAGAGTAAAACTATGCTTTATTAGTATATTATTATACATTAATATACTAGTAATCTAACGAACAAAAATATGGTATTTTAAAAGTATCATAGGGTTAATTTCATTAGTATTACTCGTAATTACTATTTATTTCCTAAAGATGTATTTTTATTTTAAATCATATAAACCCATGGAGAACAGAAGAATTAATGTATTTAGTATAAATTTCTTTTATTCAAACTGTAACAGTGCAGCAATTTTATTAGGTGGAAGATACCCAACTGCTTTAAAAAAGAAGTTGAGAAAAAGAAACTGTTCAATTTTAAAACGAAATTCTGTTCTATTACAATCAAATTCTGAACACAAAATAATAATTTTGACATAGAAAGCGATTAATGAGGAGTAAAGATTATAAAAAAAAAAAAAAAATGTACGAATGGATTTAACTCTTTTGTCGTGCAACAGGTCCCATGTTTCGTGAATGGTTGCTGACAAAAATTGTTAACGGAGAAAGGGCGAGTTACTCTGCGCCAAAATTCGCGAAGATGCAAGAAAGAACGAGGACGCAGATGTTGGAGGACATTGTGGCTAATCTAGCTAATCACGCTGAGACTGGACAAATTCCAAAACCATACAGGTGAAACGAAATTGAATGGCATACATTAGCAACTAAAAATTAATCATCAGTTAGTACGATAACGTATTAATTACATAACTGATACCATTTAATCGTTTATGATCCTCTAATGAAACGGTAATAAATATTTTCATCATAAATATGAATATTTGTATATCTATAGGAAACTTAAATGAGCAACAAAGTAAAAAAAAATTGCATAATGTGTCAGAATATACAAAATATCTGAAACAAAATACATGTTGTTGTATGCTATAATTTTTTTTAATCAGAAAAATATATTACACATACTTCAGTTTATAGCATAATCATGTTTGTTACCCAAACATATAATGGCGGACAAAAATTTAAAAAGAAAGGGCAATGTAAAGCATAGCTTCATGATATGCAAATATTGCTTATACATTCGTTTTTATTGTTATTATAATAGAACAATATTTATCGATCAACATAGAATACAAATTTTGTTCATCGTGCTGTTTCTTACAAATCAATTAATTTATTCTCGTCGACTCTTCGCTGTTAAAATTTTGTCCGCAGTAGTGCTCTCTTAGCTACTCATAGCAACCATAAAAAAGATGAAATTGCTTCGAATAAAAATTGTAATAGAGGGAATTCAAACGTATCTAGCTTAAAGATTGCACGTTGAAAAAGATTGTTAGAATTTATTTCTTTTAGACGTGGATCTTGGAGACCGATCGGTCACATGAGACCGTCCTCGCCACTATTGGACTCGGTCAGAGATCAGTTCGAGGATCACGATCAATTAGCCAAGGACTTCACTAAAGTGTTCTTGAACAATCAAGAGATCACCACGCTAAACGCGAGCCTGTTCGACGTCTCTTTCTTGGTGCACGGCCCACA
The DNA here is from genome assembly GCA_033822845.1 of Tetrapedia diversipes. NCBI lineage: Eukaryota > Metazoa > Arthropoda > Insecta > Hymenoptera > Apidae > Tetrapedia > Tetrapedia diversipes. The sequence goes on from JAOPTO010000989.1 coordinate 12,257, forward strand.
AAAGCAGAAAGTCCGATTCTTCGGTGTTAGAGCGATTCTGGCAGTCAGGAGCAGGTGATCGGTTGAGAAATTAATTTATGCTTCGTATTTCTATAACATCTTTACTCAATCAAGAAAAGAGAATCCACAACGACATTTAACCATGCTTGAAACTATCAGTAATTCACGTGACGAATTAATTCGTCTTCTCTGTGTTTTTCGCTAATAAAACCCGTCAAGTTGTGTCTCTTTTGAAATAAAAAAAGAAATTGTTCGACAAACATTGCTTCATCGATAAAGATTTCAATAATTATGTCGATTTCAATAACAAAAGCAAGTTTGCTCAAAAACTTGCAGATTTTTCAGCGGTTCGCGATGCGTTAAAAGTTGAATAATAAATAAAATTCATTAACCCTTTGCACTCGAGAGGTGACCGTTAGTCGTTTAATGATACTAACTTCAAAAATTGTCAAAATCAAAATATTTACTATGATTCACGTATATATTAAACTTCATTTAGTTTAGTTAAGTCGTATATTAAAATTCAGACGTCCGGGTCTGAACTAACGTCTGAAAATTTGCAGAACTATCATATGCTAGGATTACGATGTCCCATGAGAGGGGACAGCCGAGTGCAAAGGGTTAAAGTTTATTTGTATCGTTTTACTTCCACAACCGATTACGAAATAATATTCGGTGACGTAAGATAAATTTTCAGTACAATTGCCGGTCAACAATGCGTTAACTCGCGCTGTTTTGTAATTAATGACTTCGAAATGCGTGATTTATTAACACATTGTATGCCGGTGGCATCTGAGGCATTTAAAACTGTAGGTGAAGAAAATATTTAAAATTTTATACATTATTGTAAAACACTAAAATTGGTTTGCATATTCATTATATGCAATTTAACGATAACGAAAAATAGAAACAAACAAATCGCCAAACAAAAGAATGTTGTATTATCGCAAACCCGGCGCTAAAGCAACAGACTTCCAAACCCGCGTTTTCGCGGGGCCGGCATACAATGTGTTAAAATCGTTGAATCGCTCAATTTTTTCAGGGTGTTTCAAGAGATGCTGTATGGAATTCAAGCAGGTTTTGGAAGCCCTCAAGTGCCGGTAGCCGAGTTACTCGCCAGGCCGGCGCCTACCTTGTTGAGTCCGCAGAAACCACGAAGCTCCAACTTTCTCCAAGTTCCCGACATGGAGAGTCCAAGGTTCGTATCTTGGAAATCACTTCTATTTAGCCAGGATTGTGCATTATCGTCTTCAAGAGTCCAGTTTAAATAAAATACGCGGATCAAAGAATGAAATGAACTTGTTGTTCAGTCGAATCATTTGTCTGAGAAAAAGATTTGATCCGTGTAACGTATTAACCCATTTTTGGCTAATAGTATGAATTAATGTTTCAATCAAATGTTTAACCTTTTTTCAAAATATGCTTCTTTTCATTGTTTATATAATACTTGATTTATAGCGCTGTATACTATTTCGAAAGGAACGAACAAACTTTTCAACGCTTTTGTATTTTTACTATCTTTTCTTTCTGTATTAACACTAGAACTACCAAACCAGTCAAAATGACCAGTTGGTGATTACTCATAGCAACCTTATAAATTCAGTGTGGTAAAGCTTCTAAAATTTATTATGATTTTCTGCACAAGGTATAAATAAAGATTTATTTCCTATATATTCGGTATATTTTTCATGTAATTTTCAATTTGATTTCTTCCATGCAAATAAATACATTTTAATCGTCGGTAGTTCTAGTGTTGAAATATTATTATATTCTATAATAAACTGTTATTACATTTTTGTAATTTATACTTTCGTTATATCTCTTATACAATCATATGATTAATTTCTTTCTTTAATCTTCGATTCTGATTAAGAAATTTTGTCGTTTAGAAAAAGAGAATTTTATTTTTACGAAGTCCAAAGATTGATTTTCTATACGCGGCACCATTTTTAACCATAAAATGGGTTAACAGAACTGAAGAAAATTAACTCATAGAAGATACGACGAAACTGGATTTATTTAGCGATTAAAAAAGCCGGAACCAACGGTGAGACTTGTCTTTGGTGTCGTTGTCGAATGTATATTATTATATTACGTATCTATCTATATCTATATATATATTATATTATATATCGTATATTTAATCGTAACTATGTGTATTTTTTACGGCACTTCCATGTCTCCTATCCTCACAAACACATACGTACACTTACACACAGATACGTGCACACGTACACAGAAAGCACCGCATGCGATGATAAATAAATATAAATATATCTGAAGTTTGACCAAAAATCTCATCCGTATAAGCAATAATGGAATTGATGCGATGCAGTATATTTGAAATCCGATGTTTCCTTCGCTATTTATCTTGTTTCTTGAATGACCAATTGTGTAGCATGTTTTATTTTCCGAAAGCCAGTCGGGGATGAACAGGCGAAAGAAAAAAAGAAAAAATACAGAAAGAATCACTTACGTGAAGTGCCACACCAGCCATGCAAATTATTATACAACTCGCTAGCTTCGATTGAGATCGATTTTCTTTGTGGACGTAACAATTTCCTTTACTTTTTATCTTTCTCTCTATCTATCTATCTATCTATCTCTGCTCTCTGCTCTCTATCGTAATTTTTTCGCTGTTCGAAACACGGCTGTCGTGCTCTGTATATGCCTCTTCTATTGAGTATTCTCGGTTGAACCTTCGTTTGAACGATTATCTCGCAATAATCTGGCTACCGGCATGCTGTGAAATTGGAACTGTCCAAAGTGTACGTGACGATTTCTCGAGGTACCGTGTAAACGATCCGAATCTTTTGCTCGTGTTCAAATTTCACATACACGGTGGTCGATGAAAACAGTCGAAGGTTTACGTTTGCAACTTTTAACGAGCAAAATGCGTGAGCTAGATTGACGTTTTCAGAATATAGTATGTCTAACAAATGTGGAATGGTGAATAGAGTAGTAATGAATTATAGTGTCTCTAGCAAGAAGACAGATTAGGTATCTGAAGTGTCTCCAATAAGAAGAAATACTCAAAGTTAGTTTAGTAAAATCAGAAAATAGTCGAACGAGATAAAAAAGAAATTAAGATAAACTTTTGTCTAAGCACACTTCATTCAAGAGCTTGAATTAAGACTTGAGAGGGTTGAGTAGAGTAGTAGTAAAATGTAGTATCTCTAGCAAGAAGAAAGATTAGGTATCTGAAGTGTCTCCAATAAGAAGAAATACTCAAAGTTAGTTCAGTAAAATCAGAAAATAGTCGAACGAGATAAAAAAGTAATTAAGATAAATGTTTGTCTAAGTACACTTCATCCAAGAGCTTGAATTAAGATTTCAGAAAGTTAACCCTTTTACTGTATATTCACATTTTTGGACTGTTCTTGAGAAGCCTTCAATTATCAATCTAAGATCTTTAGTCTTCATCCTTTCTTCAATTTTCCACGTTAATAACATAATTATCGATAGTTCAAAACAGAATATAAGAAATGAACAGTCAATCCGAGCGTCACAGTATAAAAGTATCTTTCACGTGTTCTGAACAGGTGAAAAATTAGCTCGAGCTCGACAGACCTCAGTGTGATATTTAGTAATTCAAAAAAAAAGCAGTGTGCCATTGCAGGGTTAATTATTCATGAACTAAAGTCGAAATCCGCAACGTATCGATCGAATTCCGCAGAGAAACAGTTAAAATTTGTTGAAGAGCCTATTCTGAACGCGTTCAATTTGCCACACGTTTATCGTTTATCACAAAATACCGCAAACACGTAAGCATTCGAACGTTTCCATGGTTCACCGTGTATGCGTACAGCACGCACGTTTCCATTTACCGAGCAAATGGGACGAGCTTTCGTCGTTGTCTCGTACGTTGTTCGTCTTTTCGCTATTATTCTGAATACTGAACCCAATAAAATTAACCTGCCCCCAAAACTTGAACCCAAAACCACCCCTCGTTCTACCCCTCCTCGGTCGTCCCCCCTCAGCCCCCTTTTATTCTGTCCAAGGTTCTTCCACCACGGAAGAATCGTTCCTCTCCGTACCCCGAAGTGCCGCTCTGCGGTTTCTGTGAGATACTGGCTCTGACTTGTTTAGACCAAAAAGCGTGCCCTCCTCGCCGATGGTGAAGCGAGCCTTCTCGAAGCTGACGGCCGGCTGGGGCAGGAGCATCCGGAAGCACGGCGGCGGGAACACGTTGCAGAGCGAGGACCGGAAACGCTGGGCCAGCTCCCAGGACTGCAGCAGTACGTGTGTTCTTAGCTTCTAAATTGGTCTTGATAGAATTTCTCAAAATTTCGAAATTGTTCGCGTTGTTCGTGTGGAGTTGAGAATGATAATCGGAAGGATAATTGAATTTCAGATAAAGAGGCGAAGGAAAAGGAGAAAGCTGCCCAGCAACTGGCTGTGCCGAGGCTTAGCGTGTGCGCGGACGCGCAGAAGGTTGACAGAGCGAAATTGGCGCAGACGGAGGTGAATTTATTTGCATACATCTTAATAACATCGATTAAACGCACACTTATCTTCGCCACGTGGAAAGCTCTTGATGACTGGTGGCGACAGTAAATTATTAATTCCTTATTTAACACTAAACGTACCGATACTTTGAATATATTGGAAATTATGGGTTAAAAAGGATGAAGTAAAGATAACTTTTCTTTTTAAGAATTTACTAAACTTTATTTCTAAATGTAGAAGGTATACCCTTTTTGAACTTGATCTCTACGTACTGAGAAACAAGACTCGAATGAATAGAAGAAGCTAAATGACCCGTTCCTAGAACCTCTTCAGAGCATAGCTCGACCTCGCCTAAATATTTCTTCGAGGAGATTTATTTTTGTTTATTCGTTAGGACGTATTTTATTCCCAACAACATATACCTATTCTTACCATAAGGGGTCGTTCGACTCCATAGTTTAATCCATTCACCGCCAGGCAAATTTAGAGCGTCTAGCCCTGGGCGCTAAGAATTTATTTTAAAGAAAATGTGGGTTATCATTTTGATAATATAATAAAAAGTGATGTTAAGCAAAAATATTATTATATAAAATTTTCGTTCATCCTTCCTAACAATTTCTAACTCGAACAGCTAGATACTTATACCGTGATCAATTGCAATCAATCTAAACTTGTAGCACGAACTACGAGATGTCTCGTGGTTGGCAGTGAATGGGTTAAAGTAACGCTCGATCCTTCAATCGTATCCTTCATCTCGTCGCGTTTTCTCGTCCTGCAGTTCGACATCATCGAGTTCGACCCGAAGACGTTCAACATCCTGCTGAATTACCTGCAAACGGGCTCCTGCCCGCTCACCTGCAGCAACATACCGGGCCTGATCTGTGCCGCCGAGCACTACGACCTGCCGGAGCTCCTGCAGGCCTGCTTCCACCACGCGAAACAGTTCCTCAGGATCGAGATCGTGTGCGTGATGCTGTGCGCGTTGGAGAACTACTGCTGGCGTTACACGTCCGCCTCGGAGCTGGTCAACATGATCCTCGCGTTCATCGAGACCAGGGCCTACCAGCTGTTCCAGAATCCGGACTTCCTCACGCTGAGCGAGTCCATGGTGCAGATGATCATGTGCAGGGGGCTGGAGGTGGGCGAGATCAAGAAGTTCGAGGCGATGCTCGAGTGGGCGAAGAACAGGATCAAGGACAGGAAGTCGACCAAGGTGGACCCGAAGGTGGAGTTCAAGTGCATCATGGAAAGGCTGAGCAGAGACTTGAAGTTGCACAGGATTACGCCTCAGGAACTGATCAGGGTGAGCTTTGTGGAGGGAGGAGCCTTGGAGAAAGGGGTGGGGGTTAGGGGGAGCCATGGAGAAGGAAGATGGGGGTCAGGGGGAGCCTTGGCAAAGGGGGCTGAGGGTTAGGGGGAGCCTTGGTGAAGGCGGACGGGGGTTAGGGGCAGGTTGATCTGTGAAGAGGACGAGTTAACTCGTCGCGAGGATTAACGTAGGGCAATTAATTTTGTAAAAGAAGTTTTTCCTTTTTATTGCACTATCATATTTGCTGAAATCGATAAACTTTTAAATTATACTAAGCAATTGATCGAATTTAAAGTCACCAACGGGTTTTTTAACCGTTTAAGATAGTCAAATTATAAATTTCAAGCATTTGTATTAACAATACTATATATAATGTGTATTAAAAGTATATAAAATATTTGTAATAAAATGTTTAAAATAACTGCAGCTCAATATCTAAGGTATTTACGATTAAATATTAGGAATATTATTATCGCTAATTAAATATTCAAAGTGTATACCGACTGAATTGATTTGAAATTAATTTTACTAATTAAATGTTTGAATTTTGTATACAACCAAATTTATATTTTGTAAGCGTAACACACTTATAAAGAAATGTTGACCATTTGTAATGTATAAATGAATGTTTATTCGTATGCATGTTGCAGATCGTTTTGCCATCGAAAGCGATCAAAAACGAGAGGATCCTCGAGACGTTGATGTTCCAAGCGAATTCTGGCATCTATAGGAACGTAGACAGCTACTTGGAAGCTTATCAAAAGAAAGTGCAAAATCAGGAGAGCTTCGATTGTGGCATGTAAAAGACTATCCCGTACGATGTACACTGATCCTATGTATTCATCTTGGCAAAAGAAATAGAAAAAAAAAGAACGAAATGAACAACGCGTACCTGTGAAGAACAGAACTGCTTCGAGCTCCTCAATGAGAAAGAGTGATCTCAATTTTTGCGAAAAGAAAGAATATTTTCCTTAAAAGTTCATCGTTGAGCATGAATTCTCGCTGAATAGTCGGAGAAACGTTTCTTGATTCGAGGCATCGGCGAAAGGAGGGAAATCCAATGAAAATTCGTCTTCTCAGATGAATTTTCCATCCACAGAACGTAATCAGGATCGTGGACAGCGAAGAGAACGCGATCCAAGAAACTGTGGAAACTGAAAGAGACTCCTCGATGGAATTTGCATAGAGAAATAGTGATTCGGTTCATTCGTGGACGTAAAATTACTTTTCTATTCGAGAACAGAAGAAACGTTCTTGAAGCTGTATCGAGAGGTGAATGCAACGAGCACCTTCTTCGTCGATGAACGATTAAAACACGTGAAACGAGGGAAAAGAGGTGAAAGAGATGATTAAACGAAGCTGTAGACTCTTAGGTTCATTCGTTGTCGACTAAGCGATGGAAAATGCACAAATTTCATATCGTTCTAAGGATAAAAATGCGAAGAACAAGGGAGATCGATCGAGAAATCGAACGCTTGTGAAAGTAACTCGGCCATTCACATCTATTTTATCGAACGAAGAGAAGATAAATCGCGAAGAGAAACAAAAACTCGGAGGAATTATCCTTCGAACGAATAACAGGTAATTTTTAACGTTCGTTCGAAGAAAGTTGATTTGAAAGGAGAGAAAAATAGGTTCTCTGTCCGAGGCTGAAGAGATTCGACGGCAACGCGATGCCGACCATGACAATCTGTATCATAAAAACAATACGACCGAGAGAAACACGAGAAACGTGACGAGGAACGGAGGAGAAAGAGAAACGTTGTTTGTTAACGCGATAACTCGCTCACCAAGCTTGGGTGAATGTAATTAACGCGTGCACAGAAACACGTGTGCAGGTATTGTGCACGTGTAAGGATGGACGCTAACGATAAAAACAATAATACTAATAAATAACGATAAGTGGAATAATAATAGTAACGATAAGAAACAAAGCAAAAGAAAAAAAGAAAAAAAATATTAAGACGTTGATGTTGAGTGTAAAACTTAAAACAATGACGAGACACGAAAGAAACCGAAGAGAAAAACGAAAAATGAACAAAAAAAAGAAAGGAAAGAAATATTCGAAGTCTGTTCTGTTTTCTATCGTAGTTTTTGTATCTTCAATACTCTAAGGCAGATATTCTAAAATTCACGGGAACAGGCTGGAGAGGTGTACACGAAAATAAATATATCTATGTATAAAGGTGCGAAAAAGCAAAAAAAAAAAAACAAACAAACCAAACAAACAAACAAACAAGAAGGAAACTTTTCTCTTTAACGAAGATTTCTTGTTTTTTAAAAAAAAAAAGATCACACGACACATCAAGAAATTCGTAAGGCTAACAACAGAGAGAAGAAGGGGAAGAAGAGAAATCGACGTCGAATTTTATCGAACGAATTTCAAACCATGAACACATGACATACACACGCACACAACGTACACGAAGTCGCGATACTAACTAGACGAACAATTTCTGGTATTCTTTCGCAGACGGATAATAATTTTTGCCTGGCCTGGCTCCCGAGTTTCACTGACTGCATTTTCACGATTAAAAGCGTAAAGAATTAAAAACAGAAAAAAAGCAGCGAGAGAGAAAGAGAGAGAGAGAGAGAGAGAACAGAGAAGTTAACGCGTGACGACTCTCGTGGTAACACACGCTGAAGAGGCTGATTTTCGTCCCCCTCCTCCCTGACTCTGTCCCAGTTCCGCTTCCGCTCTCGCTTCTCGATTAGTCCTCTCAAAAGGCTCCTCAAGAAGAGTATAAGAAATATTTTTTACACGATCACACGTCGACGTCTCGACGATGTTTCCGATCCCTCCCTCACGTGTATTCTGTTTGTTACACGCACACGTAAACGTCTGAATGTAGTTGAAGACTTTGACGCGAGAATAACAGATCATTTCCAGAGGAATGAAAAACATTTTCTTAAGAAATCGGAAATTTAACGCTTTCTATTTCTTAATTTATATGTGAAGGGTAGGGGGGGGGAGCAAGGACTATTATTGTGAAAATTAATTTACCTCATTGTTGAAATAAAGATACAAGATTGAATAAATTTAAATGTATTGTTCATTGTTCATTGTGACAAAAAGTTTATATAATATTTAAAGAGGAAAAGATGAAAAATGAATGAATAAAGAATAATTGAAAAATCCAGGAAAAATGAACGTTCCTTGTTTTTGTCCGTTTACTGGTAAACACCAGGGTTTTGTTTATTATTATTAAAAAAAAAAAATGGAAATGACTTAATTCTTGCTCTAAAGTCTTCAATGTTTTAAACCAGTGTTTCTTAAACTTTCGACATTCATGTGTATTCCTGGTGTAGCACCTTTATTATAACTTAAGTTAGATAAAAATATATAATTAATTGGAAATTATATACGTTTAAAACAATTTCGTGACATATGTGACAATGATACATAGATGAAAATTACTCGTGTCAGCGTATATTTTGGGAAACACTGATTTAAAAGGCGGAAAAAAGGCAGAAAGGTAATATAAAAAGCAGAAAAACAAAAAAACACGTTAACCCTTTCGCTACGAAGTCATGACCACCATTATTCGAATTACATTGTTTCTTTCGTGCTTTGATAATACAAAGCTTTTTATTCAATTTAAATTCGTTTTGATACTTCGTATTATTACGAAAACATAAATATAAAAATTTAATCCTTTGCGTTCCTTCGCGTTTCGCAAATTTCCAAGCGTCAAGAATTAAACAATCGCATTTCTAAACCTCGATACTATTTAATTAAAACTGAATTCAACAAATTTTAATACTCTGAACTTGGGAATTTCTGAAACGCGCAAAGGATTAATAAATTTTTACACATTTCAAACCAGAGTGTATGCGCATCCATAGTAGCGAAAGGGTTAAGAGAATAAAAAAGTATAAAAAAAAATAAAAAACACTCATCGATTCCCAAACACGGGGATCGTCCAACTGTTAAGTGTCTTATTGTTCAGGCAAGCGGCTGGACGAAAGTAGAATCTTTTTTTCGCGTCGTCTCGCAGGCGAAACGAAAGCACTGAGTACTCTATCGCTAATTGTAAAAAAATCGACCACCACGCTGTGGCCACATTAAAAGGCACTTCCGGTGATCGAAATCTGTACCACGTCCAACAAGCGGAGTTAAATAGAATAAATATTGCTTGGTTAAAAAAATATTCCAAACTATCCATCACTTTAACGCTAGATTGCCGGAGTGAGTTAATTTGACTCACTTGTGATTTTGTCAAGTTCAATTATCATGTGAAATTGAATTAAATTTATGTGAATAGAATTAAGGGCGTTTGTGCTAAATGTAATAAAAAAATCTGTGGAAAATGTAACTTAAAAACAGCATGAATATGTCAAAATTGTTTTGAACAAACTTTCTTAAAAATGAAGCTTTATTTTTTTTTAAAAACATCAATTTTCACGTTCGAGTCAAATTGACTCGTTTCAGGCAAAATAGGTATATACCCAACATCCGGCAAACTAGTGTTAATAAAGAGATTACATCTTCTGTTAAACAATTTTCCATGCATTGTTCATATTTAGATATAATATTTTTTCAACTATTATTCCTGCAATGAAGCTATAAAAATTGTAAAAAATTGTTTTCATTGTTACACCATAAAACAACGTAAATATTTACGCATTAGCTAACAATTTGCATTCCCGTTTGCTTCTAACTGATTAATTTTATAACCTTGCGTTATACAGTAAATAACTCTGCATTGTAATGAACAAATCAATTTTTGCCAATGTAGGATCATGTTTTATAGTATCTTAACCCTTTGACTACTATTAGCGCCTATTGGCGTCTGAAATATACTGACTTCCTGGTACTGTTGGCGCCAATGAGCGTCCAGATCAAATTTCGCTTGTTTCGCGAATGATCGCCTCTTTAAAATTTAATAAATAAATAATATTGATTTAATGTAATAGAATTCAGTATTTCAAATATTTTAATATATTTCGTCAGCAATGCATGCCTAACGAAAAACTTCGCTGCTCTCGGTGTACCTCGATCCACCACGGCCAGTGCGTGTCAAAGTCTGCTGTAGTCAAAGGGTTAAAGCTACAATAATGGACAAAAGTTTAAGACGAGAGGAACATAATTTTCTAGAACACAATTTTATGGATTACAAATATTGTGTATGTATTCATTTTTATTATTATGGTAGAACTCCATTTATCGATTGGCATAGAATACGAATTTTGTTTAATACCGTTATTTTTTTATAAATTTATTTATTTATTTATTTTCGTCGCGTCTGGTCCTCAACTTTTGTCCGCCACTGTAGTTTCCGTTGACTCGACTCGTTGAGACGCAGTGCAGATTTCGATTGGCGGTTGAATATCAACAGGATCTCGAGATCGAGACACGGTAGAGACAGAGAAAAGGGCACTTTGTAATATTTTTACAGAATCGTAGAAAAATTGAGAGGTACAAAGTATAATGTGCGCGCATAACACGAGCAAAGTCGTGAGACAGAGAGAAAGAGAGGGAGAGTTGATAACTAAAGTAAGCTAATTAAATATGCAATCGTATGTGTAGCTGTAAAACAAGCCAACAGAGAAAAAAATTTAAAAAATATACATACATACATACATACATACATATATAAATATATATATTTAAAGAAAAAACACGTGTCGTTGTAAACGTGAACGTTTATAAAGAAATTACGTATGTTGAAACATGTTGTACGATGATCTTTGTCGCAATTTCCGCGTGTAATATATAGTTATCGCGAGGATTATCTGATATTTATGCAAATTACTGCGAATATTTATGCAAATTCGTATTTTTATAAACGAATTACCAAAGAAATGGAACCTAACTGTTCGATCACGTTTACTTTGAGTATCTTCTATATTTTTGCATGTTATACGTATATTCTGTAATTTCTGCAAATTTAAATTTCTCATAAATACGTAAACATTCGCAGTACACTCACACATGTCGATCTTGATCGTAAGGATCGATGTAGATCGAGAAATTCGCACGCTATCTTTTAAAGACTGTTCATTTTACTTTTAATTACAAAACTACAGGTGTAACCACGAAAATCGATCGTTTCGATAAAAATTTGCATACGATAACGAATACTTGTGCAGACGAATCAAACGTTTTAAGGATTGATAACACAAACAGAAATTTTTGTTTGCACTTAGGAAATTGTAAAAGTCCACGTGATGATTTTGCATAATTATTTCTTGCATGCAAAGAATTAAAAATTAATTTAATTTTAGTTAACTAAAATGGCGCTCAAGCTGTTAATAGTGATCTATGATATTATGCGATCACGTGATCTCTCATTTAGTAAGTAAACGTAACACTATGTATCACTATAAACGAACGCTATATATCATAATCCCTCGTTACTGGCTCTTGCGAACGTAGTACCACGTGATACACGATTGATCGCTGGTCGATACAATTATACTTATACACGGTACCTGCAAGTAAATCGCTGGTCGATATTATAATTGAAACGCTGCTTCTATCATGTTCAATGTTAGGGTAAAGAAAAACGCGTTTTACGATTTAGGGCTCGTAATTATCGTGATAATGCATACGTAATTTATGGATCACGATTAACACTTTAAGCGCCACGTCGCGTTTATTTAACTTTTATCTACTGGAACGAATAAACAGTTTTGAACAGGTACAAGAAGTTAAACGAAAATATGAAAATCTTCAATTAATTTACATGATTACATCAAGCATTTAGCTTGTATGATAATACATACTACCCAACGAGAAATTAAATTGTTTATCATTTTACAACAAATGTTAATTATTCCGAGTAACACAAATTTTTCAGCTGTCTCTTTTATTTCTAAACTATACGATCTCAAAAAAAATTGTTTAGGTTTCTAAAATGGAAATCTTTTGGAAATAAGCCTGATAAGTATAGAAGATATTTTTTTTCGATGACATGAAATTCTTTTTTTTTCCCCGATTATATTGTATACAAAAATACTTTTAAGTTATCCCTGGTCAACAGTTTCACGTACAATAATTGAACGCGTACGCCGAATGAAGTGAAATATTAACCCTTTGCACTCGAGAGGTGACTGTTGGTCACCAAATGATAGTTTCACAAATTTTCAGACTTTAGTTAGTTTGTTTATCAGTGAGGATCAGAGGTTAAATAATCATATATATAAAGTTTAGTACATTATTTAACTAAACTAAACGACAGTTAACACTATTCCTACCACGACCGGTCAAATGACCGTTTTTAACCCTTTGCACTCGAGAGGTGACAGTTAGTCGTCTAACAATTTTAAACTTTACAGATTTTTAAGTGCAAAATATTTACTAAGTTTCGCTTATATGAAACTTCATTTAGTTTAGTCAAGTCATATACTAAAATTTACATGTATAACTGTTTAACCTTCGGCCTGATTAATAAAAAACTAACTAAAGTCTGAAAGTCGTTTGGCGACCGACAGTCGCCTCTCGAGTGCAAAGGGTTAAAATTTCGATTACAATTTCATATATACAACATAATTGAATCGCCTTTAAACTTTAGACTTTTCCTCAAATATACGTATAATACATTTTTCAATATTCACTTCTCTTTTCATTGTTTACTTTCTGAGAAAAATTTGTAGTCTGTCTTACGTGGAAATGTCGCAGTAGGAATAGGTACACGTGAAGTGTCGGTAGGAATAGTGTTAATATAGGCGAATTTTAGTAAATGTTTTGAATTTGAAAATTTTGACAAGTAGTATCATTAGACGACTAACAGTCACCTCTCGCGTGCAAAGGGTTAAACAATTATTCATCGTGTTGACAGAATTGTGTAACACAATTCTGCGGATAGCGTGTGAATAAATTATCAGGTGTTTCGAAATTTCGCGATCGACTAAAGCGACACACGATCAACGTCCGAAATTCTCATCGCTATGCTCCTCACGTTGTCGTTCATTTTCGTAAGCGCGAACAACGGCAAATTTTTTGCGACACGCGTATTGTCCACGATGAAGCAAAACGTTTTTTTACTTAAATGTATAAAAAGAAAAGTTGCCTCGACGGGGTAAAAGCGATCGTGGAGCGCGTGTGCTCTGAAACTTTGCTACTTCAGTGTGTAAGTGTAGATGTTTAGCGTGTGATCGAAGTCAAATCGATGGAATCACTGTATCGATCTCTCGGGAAACGTCGGGGAATTCGGTCGAAGCAACGCGGGTGCATTCTTCCAGACATAAATATATTCATAAACGAGCATAAGCTTGCGTTAATTAACGTTTAATTTTTTACGTCTATATACACATACAAAGGTGCTTTTTCGCAACTCACTTGTTGCAACTTATACAAAGTTTTTTACTTGATTTCGTATTCAAAGTTTTGCCTCCATTTTAAATACACGTAGTTGTTAACTTTGTGAATTTAATTTTAAAGCGAAAACTGTTGAAAGAAAAAACTTCGACTGTCAGCAATTACAATACACTACGAAAAAGTATGATAAAACAATTGTATTAAATTTCGGAAAAGTTTCAAATTTTTACGAAACCAAGATTAAGTTACTTATAATTATTACTTGTTAAAAAAGGTTTCACGGACTGATACATAATTAAGATGTTGAAATTAATGATGTAGCTATGCAAATTTGCACTTGTCAGATGTACGCTCACGAATTTCCCCTACGATCTCGATACGCGTGCACTAATGTACAAAAGCGAATTCCTTTTTTTTTCACGCTCGATGATACTTCACTTGCGTTGTACGATACCGAGTTCGAAAATAATAAATTTTCGCGAGAAAATAATAAACGGCAGGAACAAAGCAGAACTGATTAATTAAGTTCTTGACGGCGAGCCCCGTGTCAGCACATATGTAACATACGTATGTAAATTACCGACTTCGTTTCTCTGACAACACAACCATAAGATTAAAATAAAATATATTTTCCTTTTTCATTTACTGTGATATTTAGTATTTACAATTTTTATTATACTTATAACACTTATAAACGTGCAACATTATTTATAAATATTATAACATTTAATATTATACTACAGTATTATTAGTATAATATTATTTAGAACTATTTTGGTGAAACTATAGGATTTTCATTAATACCAATAAAAAAAGAAGTTTATGATTTGTTCGTTAACCCATTGACTGGCCAACTACGAGATATTTCGTAGTAAGCGTGAATATCGAAACTGCCAGCTACGAGATATCTCGTAGTCTGTTTTTTCTTTTTCAATAAAAATTACTACAAATGCCATTACAATATTATATCAGTAACTTAATCTTATTATATTTTGTAAAACTTCATGTTTTCTTTTAAATAAAACCTTACCATCCAGGGCAAGACGCACTAAATTTGCCTGGCAGTCAACGGGTTAATAATGGAATTACCATCGTGCTGGTGAATTTTTCGTTTCACAGTGCTCGACGTCAGGGGGTTAAAAAGGGGCGAAGAGATCACAAGAGAAGAACGAAACGATACCTCGTAACTAAACGTGAAACCGCGAAAAATTAGACAAAACGAACTGAGTATAGCAAAAAGTATTTTCATCGAAAGCGATTCTGTCCAGCCATTGCCGACTACTGTTCAACTGTAGATGTACTCACACGAACAAATGAGAAACAGAGAGATATAAACGAGAAAAGAGAGGATTACCTTAGACAAACTAAGAGAGTAAGAGAGAGAGAGCGAGAAAGAGTGAGTGTGTGAGCGAGAGAAAATAAAGAGTACGAATGAAACTATATACATATATATTCGTATATAAATATATAATATAATTACACGTATAATGACGTACACACACACGCGCGTGCGCGCGCACACACGTACACAGACATGCACAACTAATGCAACACAGAGAGACGAGGATTTTCGTGACAAAGATATATACCACGACCGCCACGTTGGCCAGACTGCGGCGAGTATCGTATACATTCGCGTTTTGAATTCCGTTTAATGGAATTCGACTCCGAACGTCTGATCGAGGGGGTTGTATTTGTGATGATACGACGCTTATCGAATTATTGTCCTTGCGCGAGCGTTTCGCGATGGGGTTGCCTGCCTCGACACGGGGACCCTTTAACTCTTTACGCTTACAAATTTTCCCTGAACACGAAATTTGACGAACTCAATAATTTCAGACTAATTTTTATACCACGTTCTACTGGATATTAATCTGACGGCATTTTTTAAATTTTTCTAGGGGTAAAAATTTATTTACTTTTATCAAGGGTGAAAGTTGGTTTGAAACTTCGTTTTATTTTTATCAAGGGTGAAAATAGTTTTGTTTTGTTAGAAAGTTTGAAGTTATTAATTATGCATTATTACGTTACTTCAGGAAATCGTGATAACCTTTCGTCGAGCAGCAGAAGGGTAGAAATGTATTATGGGGGAAGAAAACAAGTAGAATTCTATTTCTCAATGAAATCATGATAATGAAAATATTTTCGAGCGTTAATTTCTCTTTCAAAAAATTTTCATTACCTATAAATTATCTATGGTTGATTTTAATTTCAAATTTGAAGCAAACTTAACGATTTGCAAGAAAATATAGGTGTCGAGAATGCCAATTGGAAAATATAATTTTGCACCGATTAGCACCTAAATCTGAATTTATTATAAGCAACAGTGGAGAAGGGTTAAACGCTCCCCGTCACCTATCAATGTTCCCATTGTCATCGTTCTTACGCTAATCACTGTTGAAAACCCGCTGTTCACTTTCGCCGACGATTTTCGTCGGGCTCTCATTGTCATTGTTGTTGTTGTTATTGTTGTTGTTACACTGTCCGCCGGTTTCTACATCTATTTGCGACCACTGGTCCCGAGTGTGCACGTCGAAACGAATGAAGATTAATCGCGAGCACTCGGGTACACGAAAGGGAAAACGTCAAACGAAACGAAGGAACGACTTAACGTTTCATCTCAAAAAAAAAAAAGAAGCACTCTTATCCTAACAAACCGATTAACATAAAAACTAAACTAAACTTACCCAACTATCGAGAACAGAGATCAATACACAATCAATTCACAATTCAGGTGTTTCACTTCTTTATTTCAACACTTCAAAAATCGCGTTACATGTAATACCCGGTGATATTCGTTAATAATTTTTCTCTTTTGTCTTTGCGTTACTGTTTTATCTTTTCATAATTTTTTTCTTTTTTTTTTCGTCTCTTTTGGTTTTTAATTTTGTAATACTCACAATTGTACAGGTCCAGTAAAAATGGCGTTCTCGGTGTATCCGAGTCCTCGCCTAATGTTCATCGAGTGTTTCTCAAGTACCCGGATACTGTCGTTGTGTCACTGCGGGAACACGAATACAATCAACAGACACTGATAATGATTAACTGTATGCGTGTTTTATGTATGCGTGTGCGAGATATATTTATATATCTGTATATACACACACACACACGCGTACGTGTATAGAGATATATATACATATAACAAATATGTGTTTTAATTGCGTGTGAGGAGGAACAAGCGGAAGAAAAGAAATTTCATCGTGCGTGTTTACGTTTATTCAGGTGGGGGTATTAAGCGTTTTATCGTTCAGATAAGATAGAAATATACCTATGTACCGAGTCGATATTTTAATATCGATCGTAAGAGGCTGCTGCACTCTCCCCGATCGCTTCGACAACTCGACATGGATTGTATAACTCGTCGTCTCTACTTCGCGATCGCCAATTTGACGAAACGTTTATCGAATCGCTCGCGAAGCCTCGAGCATAATAACAACGATGCTTCGCGGCGAGTCAGCGATATCATTCGGATTCCTGTCCTCTCCTCTGCGTTCTCGGAATCCCGTTCGCGTCGTATCCAGAGACATACAGTGGCTCCAAAAAGTATTCGTGCGCTACGTTCCAAAGAAATTCACCTAATCCTGAAATTCCGATTTCGACGAAAATTCGCACGTGTACAAGAACATAATGGGGGGAGGGGTTATACATGGAGCAATATTTTTTTTCTCGACGGGAATTCTTTTTGAATGGTTAACCCTTTGGCATACAATGACGAGTTAGGGTCGTCATTCGTTTCACGTGTCATTGTAGACTTTGACGAGTTTGACTCGTCGAAAGCTGTTTTCAGCGAAATTCGTGCAGTATATTATTAGATTATTCAATTGTTTCATTCGTGCGACAATTCTGTTTTGTTTAGAATGTTCAAAATGCTCACCCCTGCCCTCTTTCAGAATAAATTTAAAAGCAACATGTTCTGTTTCTAAGCTTGTACGTAATTGTTCAATTGAGCCAAATTAAATGGTACTTTTCGGACGCATCAAATTCCGTTTTATTTGTATGTCAAGGGGTTAACAGTTATCCTCGAAGTTTCAGCGATTCTTTATGCTTCGAGTACAAGTTTCTCCGGAATCTTTTTGTACGACTGAGTGTGACAGAAGATTAAAAATTGAACATCTTTTATTCGAAAGGTTTTGCTTTGTCACGCACCATTACAAAATTATATTTAAAATACCAGGAAAAACTGCTGAAATCATTAACGTTGTTTTCACCTTTTTAAGGTGGTGTTTTAATAAAAGAAAAAATTAATCCATAAACATACTATTAGGTTGCACATATTTACGGAATTTTATTAAAAACTTTCATTGAAATCAGAATTTTAGGGTTAAATGAATTTATCTGTGTGTGTACGAATACTTTTTCGAGCCACTGTACATATTATACAACTGCGTTGTCTGCGTTTAACTCACGAACGCGTCTCGTGTACATGTATATTGTATGAAAAAAAAAAAAAAGAAAAATGAGACGCGATCGAACCCTTCTTTCTGTCACGTTTCTGCGTTTCTTTTTTTTTTCGTTTTCTTTTCGATTTAGAGAAGACCGCGAACATTTAGCGAAACACGCGAACGTTTAGAGGATACGTGCGACACTTATCGCCAACAGGATCCGAATAATATTTGCGGTGATGTGTAAGTATGTCCTTAGTCGTGAATGCGTGTGGTGAATATTAATTATGTAAAAAGAACGTCGTGCACGCAATTGTTCGCGATCGATTCCTCCCGTTCTCCTCGTTCACCTTCTTGCCGAGGCGCGAACAAACCTACTGGCGAACATTTTTTTGTAAGTAAATTAGCGAACGAACGTTCGGGACTCGCCGTGTCATGCTTGCGTGGTGGAACGAATACAAAGGCAGATGAAAATTATGACAAAAAATTTATTGTATATGAAGCTACTGTGATGTTACTGTTGAATATAAAAAAAAAAAATATATATATATATACATAAAAAGATGCTGTATTTAAAAATTGAATCGAGCGTGCTTGTTTTCATTCATTTCGTCACCCATCCTATTGTTTGCGAACGCGACAAGACAACGAAAGTGAATAAAATTTGAATCGTTGGACAATTTGTCGATCGTACCTCTTCGATCACCTACCGAACGCGATGATTGTTCAACATATCCCAGGGATAAACATTTGGTACAACTTTTTCCTTTTCCAGTAATAGACGGTCGATTACAATCTAGTAAAAATTATTTTACTAAATGAAAAGATAATAAACAGTCATGATCCGTACGTATAACTTAGTTTCCAGGAATGTGTAAACTTGGATCAATCCATTTGTTAGGTGAAGAAATTCTACACAAAAAGAAAATATCGATATAACTAACGCTAGATCTGAAAAACGGTAAAGCTAGATCTGCAGGTGTTGAAAAACTGTCGAAATCACATTTTAATTAAAAAGGAAACACGGTAGCGGGCAAAAGTTTAAGATCAGTCAACCAAAATAAATTAATTAATTTATGAGAAACAGCATGATAAGCTAAATTCGTATTTTAATCCTTTGCGATCGAAAGGCGATTCTAGATCTTCAAAAAATTCCCAATGCAGAGCGTTGAAATTAAAAATTGTGAAAATTAATTTTCACTGAAATTTATTCAGTTTGGATAAATGATACTGTAACTTTCAAACATGATTATTCGCATTCGGATATTTGTGAAATCGTGTCATTTGATCACCGAGAGTGCAAAGGGTTAATAAATCGATAAAAATTATTAATAACAATAAAATTACGCTAAATTATATGTAATTATAGTAAATTAAATATAATAACGATAAAATTGAATATACAGACAATATTTGCAAACTATAAAACTATGTTTTACATTATTCTCACGTCTTAAATTTTTGTTCACATCTTTGTTCTTGCAACCTTTGACATTGGTCATAAGGTATGCATAATGAGGAACGCTATGCATAAAAACAAACCAATATACAATACTATGCTAAACACAAGATACGAAAAATGTAAAAACCTTTAGTTTACGATTGACACGAGTAAAGGTATGTTTAAAAACAAAACTTTTGTCCGCTATCGTAGGAATTCCCGGGAGCCAACTGTATTTGTGTTGTTATAAGGTATACGTAAGCATGCTATGTTGTGGCCTGCTTAACACATTGCGTACGGGTCACGAGATATCTCGTTTTAATACCTTCTTATACACGCGTATTCACGACTTCAAATAATACGATTTGTTTGTTATGTTTGTTACATTTGTCTAGTTTATTGTTACACAATAAACCGATGTACAAAGAACATACACTAACACTAAAGTATTTACAAATGAAAATTGTAAAAGGTGCTTGTATGCATTGTAGTCAATTTTTTGGCGAGCATGGCGCCGTACGCAATGTGTTGACACTAATTCCTACCGACACTTCACGTATACCTATTCCTACCGCACAATTCCCACGTAAGAGAGACTGCAAATTTTTCTCAGAAAATAAACAATGAAAAACGAGGTGAACATTGAAAAATGTATTATACGTATATTTGAGAAAAAGGTCTAAATTTTAAAGCCGATTCAATTACGTTGTATCTATGAAATTCTAATCAAAATGTTAACCCTTTGCACTCGAGAGGCGACTGTCGGTCGCCAAACGACTTTCAGACTTTAGTTAGTTTGTTTATTAATCAGACCGAAGGTTAAACAGTTATACATGTAAATTTTAGTATATGACTTGACTAAACTAAATGAAGTTTCATATAAGCGAAACTTAGTAAATATTTTGCACTTAAAAATCTGTAAAGTTAAAATTGCTAGACGACTAACTGTCACCTCTCGAGTGCAAAGGGTTAAAAACGGTCATTTGACCGGTTCTGGTAGGAATAGTGTTAACGTAGCAAGCACACGTGCGTAGCCCGGGGAAAAGAAGGTTGAGCACGACTGGCTTATAGAAACAATAGATAAGCGGTGACCGCGTGTTGACGTACACAGTGTCACAGGCGTCTACGTATAACCGTAATATGATTGTACAATTATTTTCTTTTTTTTTTTAACTACAACTTTACTATTTGTCCGATGGACAAACGGTAAATTCTTTTAACGTATGATTTACAGCACGTGGGTGACAGTCCCCATTGAGACTGTCACCGTAAGATGGTACTATTTATTTTATTGTCGGAAGATCACAAAGATCAACCGGCTATTATTGCAACAGGAAAATGTTTCAAATGTTCATTTCTATGACATATTTAAAAATCATGAAAATTGAAGGGCGATAGTTAACACTGTACAAAGTCATCGATTTTTTTTTCTATCCATACCACCCTTTCTCCCTATTAATGGTCAATTATTGAGCGCTATCAAAAATACAACAATCTCAGAGAAAAATATTCTGTTTATTTCGTAGCTCGTAGATAATTTTGCATTTTGGTAAAACAATTTCGAATTGCATGATTTATGCTCGAGCGTTTTCTGAACCTGATCAAACAGCCGCAGATAACAAAATGTCAAATGGAAAGTTCAAGGCGATTAAGTGAAGAATCCGATTGTTTTAAACGCGTACTTTTCCTTAATTTCCCTTGCATTCGATTTTTTCCAATTTTCTACCCTTATCATCTCTATCTTTCTTTTTAAACGACGATTTCTCGATCACAATCCATGGTTGTAACACGCGTGCACGTAGATTCGCGTTCGAAGGTGTGTGTGTATGTGCGTGCGCGTGCGAGCGAGCACAATTCGCGTGCATGCAAAACCTCTGCGTTTGCAAAACGAATCGCCTTCGAGAATGTCGGATCAGCTGAATCCCAATAACGCACACGAACCCTCTTTTTCACTTCATTCGTTTATTCGTTTGACGCGTATTTTTAAAACTAGATCGCGCATATTTCGTATGTTGCAGAGAATGAGGCGCACGTTATAAAATCAGATTTATTTACAATTCTACAAGTCCGGTTTATATTTCTGTACAAATCGCTGAATCGCAAACGTATGCGAACGTTTAAAAAATTCTAGTCACCATATTAAAACATTGCTTCTGACTCTAAACGTAAGCCAGCGGTTGTATTATTTAACAGATATACATCCTTCGTCACGTAAAACATCGCTAACCACGGTTCCTTCGAATACGTTGTGTAACCGAGATACGCGTTGCTTTAGTGAATTATTATTATTATCATTAATATTATTATTATTATTATTATTTCTATTACTTTTTTCCTCGTTTCAGACAATTGCAATCGCATGCAAAGCCTGACGCAGTCTTATTAAAAACGCAGACCGACACCGGTCGATGTGTTATCTACAGTTTTTTTTTTTTTCGTTTGTTTGTTTGTTTTGTTTTGTACACTCGCTAAATTGTTCGGTAGGTCACACTTCCACGGGATCCTGAAAACAACTTCAAGACAATGTTAGCGTAGTCTTATTGTCAACTTTGTACGTCACTTCACCATTTTGCCCTAACACTCCAGTCTTTTGGTGTCCAATGTAGACACTTAGGATCTATTCTGATTTGCCTCTTTTCCATTGCCGCTGCGTGTTGCTCGATAATCTCCCTGTGAATAAACATGTTTTGTCAGTGAGATTACTGGAAGAGAAATCCTTTGGTATGGAAAGAAGCTAAATTTGTCTGTACAAAATGTCTGCACGACTCGTTTTCCCTAACGACGCATTGACTGATTTAGCCAATTACCTATTCAATGTCACAATATATTGTCCTTTGTAGTAATTAATGAGATTCAAGTTCTGTAGCGTCGATATCACGTCTTCTTTCTTAATCGACGTCAGCTCACATATCTCACTTATCGTGATCTGAGGCTTCTCGTTTTCTACTAATGGCTTTATGTTCAACAGTATGTCCAGTATGGTGTGCGCCCAGTAACTTCTATAGGACAGCAATCCTAAATCGGACAACGGCTTTTCGGGCGAACCAGTTTTACCCTCAAACTTGGACAATTCGTAAGAAAATTCTATTAACAATTTTCCGTAACCCCTTCTTTGATAGGGTGGCAGTGTAAGAATACAAGCTACATTATGATCCTCGGTCGATTCTTTCTCCTTCGAAAAGTAACCGACTATGTGGAACCCTCTGCTATCAAAATCTGTCATTACATAGAACAAGAAAGGATCTGTGTCATAGTAAAGCGTTTTGTGATCCAAGAATAATTTCGCTAGCAGGCAAAGGTTTTGTGCGTAATTTTTATTTTTTCGGCCGTCAATTTCAAAAAACGATATCGAGCCTTTCCTGTATATTTCGTTACCAGGTGGATGCCTTAAATTGCACTTCGCTAGATGTCGTTCTAAACATTTTCGACTTTTTCTATATTTTAGACAGAATTCACAAATATATATACACGGTAGATTCACCATTTCTTGTGGATAAGGGCTGAAATACCAAGGTCTTATCCTATGACGGCCTAATTCTATGAGTTCAACGTTTTTCATTCTAGTGACAATGTCATCATGATGATGCGCGACCAGTGAACCAGTTGGCCTAGGCCCTGGTGTCTGTGGCGGACCATCCTGAGAATCTTCGTTCTCTATAAACGTTGCCTTTCTTTTTCTAGACATTTTCTTTTGTAATGCTGCTTGGAAAACAGCCGAACCATTAACCGGTTCGTTACTAAGGTTGCTAGGGCTAGGAGGTCTACTGGGCACTTGTTTTTTTGGGGTTGCTGCACCAGTTCCTGGTGTGGTTCCATCTCGACGAGGATATTGGACTTTCCTAGTGTCCAAACAATCTTCCGTAACCCATTCATCTAATCGTTTATTGACTAAAATATCGTACATTTAGTTAAATGGTTGTTTATGTACATACATATAACACCTCTCTTCTTAATTCCCGTCATACTTACAATCTACATAGTGAACATAATAACACTTGACACCATGTACTTCTTTAATACTGATGATTTCAGCAAGAGCTGTGGATGACAAAAGGAAACTTTTGATAAACCCTTATCGTTACACCTAAGTCAATGGAATCATCGCTGACTCTCGAGAAATTATAGAAGAACGTATGTACACAAACTATTACCAACCATAATACCTAAACATAACCTAAAAGCTAAATTAATCATAATGCATGGATAATGAGCGTCAGTATTTCATCAAAGGCATTCCAAATACTCAGAATACGATATGTACGACATTAAATAACTGAAAAATCTGTGCGCCTGTAGAATGGTTCGATAATGCGATTCAATGACACACTTATCAAACAAACTTTGTTGCACAAAACCATATACATAATTCCGAGAAAAAAATCACGATTCTCTGAGAACAAGTCGTCGTATGAGCATCAATCGAACGGGATAGCAAACGTTTTACTTACGCCAATCATCCGTTCCATGCATTCTGACCGGTAAACGACAGCCTTCAACCAAAGAATTCTGAAAATTGAGGTTAGAATACCATAACATTTAGCCATTCGCAACCACCGGTTTCCCTCCGGTAAACCGTCAACGTTATCGTATGCAAAGCATTGAAATACTTACCACTGAGTCGCAAATTGTTTCGCGTTCGTCGTGTTCCTCGATCATTTCAATCACAAAGAAAGAAATTTTCCACCGAACACGATTTTGTTTTGAAGCGTTCACGGCACTGACGCGAGCGCCACGCCGCTCGCCTCTCATATAGCGAGAACTATGCTCAAACAACTTCCCGCACTATCGAAATTGCTCGAGTCGAAACACCGTTATCGAATATCGAGCAGACCTTAACGCGCGCGAAATTCGTTTGGAGCTCGAAACGGTACGAAACCAGTCACCTTTAAATCGCTCCAACGATTAAGAAGAAAAACAACCATATAAAACCTGCATCAATCATTTTCTCATCATTACTACATAAATATGTCGCTTCCTGTAAATTACTCGGTTAAAACTTTCATTTAAGACCTGCACATATAACGTGTACTTGTCAACAGCTATTAAGAGAAACGTTATAAAAGGCAGAAAGAATGTGAACGTGTGCTGGCATATAATATCAAATAGAATTCCCCTTAATAACGTGACGGAACGTCGAGAATCATGCGGCATATAATTAAGTAAGAATAATTCAAAGGACACCAGCAGGGTTACACGATACGTTATGAAAGGTGCTCTCGCGCTTGCACCCAATTAATTCTGAAATACATATCATTTCGGAAGTAGTGAATTTAGCGTAACGCCGTGCACTTCGCACGGTCTCCAGCTGCCGTCTTCGTCGTTGCTTTTAAGGTTTGTAACGTAAAGCTATTTTAGTCACTCGGGACAATTTGAGGTGACATCTTATTCTACTCCGCCCTCTGTAAAATAGTTATATCTATATACGTAGAACCGCGAGTTCTCCCACCTCTTAGACACCTTAGATCTCTGTCTCTCCGGTTGAAGCACAAATTTTCGCATAAAATATTCCCGGCATGAAAATATACATTCTCTTTCCCGGTGAAGTGACATCTTATTCCATTCAATTCCGCGCGCAAAACAATCCAGCGCCGCGAGATTACGTGAATTCCGTTTCCTGGCCCGCTAATGCGAAATCATACTCGAAACAAACCGTGGGCTGGGTTACTTCACAAACCAACACCATTATTCCGGCCACGTTGCTCTAAGTCGGCTAATTGCGACCGATAATGGAGACGTTAGTGAACCTAATCAGATCTCAAACGTGGCTGTTAACTGCTGTTATGATATCCTGCTGTGTTGAAACAATAAAAGTGATCGAAATAATTTCGTTGGATTCTTTTATTGTACGGATTGGGCGATGGATGGGAAATAAATGACTGTCGTGTGATAGGAATAATATTAAACTCAACAGTTGTAAACGTTTTATATTTAAGCTAACATACATAATAATTATAATATTAAACTCAACAGTAATAAGCGTATCCTATTTAAGCTAACGTACATAATTAATATACAACATGCTGTGATTTTTATCACAAACCTCTTTCTACTTCGGTGCAATGTTCTCGACGCTGATAAATTATTGTCGCACAATAATATTCTTAAACTACTAAAACTTACCCTAGCTGTAACCTTCCAGTTTTCCCTTCCTAAAAATTTGAAGCATGTATTCATATTAAGTATCTATTAATTAATGGTAAACAAGTATACACCATCGATCAATATACTCTAAGAAAATTATGAAACAGTTACAATTAAAGATTCTGCTTCAGAAAATTTCTAATTTAAAAAAAAATAACCGTTCTTAGGAAAATAAAAGAAGCTTCCCTCAAAGAGTTAGAAATTTAATCCCTCCCCTTTACCTAACATATCACCCCCTTCCCATTTTATATTTATATCGCACTAAACAGCAGAATTTCCCTTCACACCATTACTAAAGTATACTTCAGCTTAAAACTCGGTTAACAGTAAAGATGACCAGTTTCCTCATCGACGTCTCCATTTTTGCTTCCAACTCCTGTCCACCCTCACGTACGCATCTTCGTTTATTCCAAATATTCCATCCTCCACCCTCGTCCCGCGAGGATACCAGCGGAAAGAATAGCGACCGGCGGCGAGTCGTTCATTTTTAGATAATAATTTTCATGCTAAAAGTACGACTGGTTCGATCGACAGTGTCGTATCGAGTGTTCGCCGGCTGCCGCAAGAGAGCCCCGCCCGGCACACACGTTCCTACGCCTATGTGCTCGCCCTAAAGCACACACACACGTGCGCGCGCGCTCAAGAGAGAAAGAGAGAGAGAGAGAGAGAGAGAAATCTGCCCGTTTTACATATGTACCCAGGCACATAAGTGTACTCGCATCGAGCATATACATAAGGGTTGATAGTGCTCCGGCGAGCAAGCCACCCTTATATGCAGGGCGTGGCCAGAGTCCACCAATCAGAGGGCGGGGAATCCCCGAAAGACCAAATCGAACGAAGTAAAAATTTCAGCGGTCGCGTCAAACGCCAGCGCCAAAGGGGATGAGCGCGGTTGATCTGAGCTTTGCATTTTCGTTACTTATCCCCGCGTTTGGGATCTCCCAGCTCCCGTGTATCTTTCCTGCGCTTTCCTCCGCCTATCCCTCTCTTTTTGTCTCACTTCCCGCCTCTGTTTTCGATCCGTTTCAGCGCGTCCGTTGCGATTAGAAATTTACGCGTACAGCTCGAAGCGTAAACGAAGTGTGATAATAAGACGGGATCAGTTTTAATTTGCGGCACTGTGCTCGTTAATTGTTATGGAACAGCTGTAGATTTAAGAAGTAACAGAACTGGAAATGTAGCTTAGAATCTATCGATCGCACTGAAGGGATTGCGTCTATAATGTACGCGATTAAGAAATTTGTTTGTTTGTTTATTTGACGGGTGAACGACTTTCATGAAGAAGTAATAATGTAAGAATAAATATAATTAAAGAGTAAAAGTAAAAATAAAACTAAAAGGAGCATTATACAGGAGAATAACGTTGTTCTGCGTTATAAGAACGCAATTGAAGAACTGCAGTGCTTAAAACTGAAGATTTGTAGCCTCTAGCAATCTGATTGCCTTAGCCTTAAAACTATCTGAGGATAAATTGAAAAAGTTTAAGCAAGCAAATGAGTTGGCTTGACTACAAATTTTGCCGTGCGAACGTAGAATGTTTGGACTCGAGTGTTTCTAAGGCGCGAAAGGTGAGCACTTGAGAAAACATTATCGAACGAACGCTTTATTAAAAGTGCTACATATTTTGAGGAATTCTGGGTGAACGTAACCGAATACGTCGAGTGAGAAAGGTTCAGAATTAGAAAGAAAAGAAATGTGTGTTTGGAAGAATATACGACGGGGAAAATGCGAGCGCGTAGCAGAGAAAGAGTTTGACTGTCGAGACAAAAAGAGTGTGATTGTGAAGGAAGTAATGGTGGCTAAGTTGAAAAGTTGTTTGTGTTGTTACAATTAAATTGTTTTAAATACATATATTAATATTCTAATCGCTTCACTTTATTTTATTCACACCCGAGCCCTGTCATCTCGCTCTACCAAATGAATAAAAGTAGAATTTCCTATACGTGTATAGATCTCGAAATCCAAACTCACCGAATTCATTACAAGCTAAACAAAACCTCATCATCCACTCGCACGAAGCACATGTACCGCTACAATCCGGTGCTCGTTACGGAACTGAAAAACTACCCCTCCGCCTCCGGTGTTCCACTCGAAGAAGGGAGACCGACGCATAGATATTCCGACCAGAACGACAGAGAACGGTGAAGTTGAGGGGGGGGGGGAGTTAGGAAGGGTAGCAGAGCAGCAGGGTCTGCGTTTAATAGCCGTAGTGTTACCTCGGAGGCCTTTTGCCATTAAGAATCCCGCAAGACCGTCCTCGCGGGTCCTCTCCGGCTTCCAGGCCGCGTTTACCCCTTTCCTTTCCGCAATTCCGACATATTACACGGTGCCCCAGCGGAGTGGATGTAGTACGTGTTCGGAGCCAGGGGCTATAACTATACGTTGCCCTGGGTACACCTCGGTACCACTAAAATCATTAGAAACACGTGCGCCGTGCAGCGCGCAGAATCCCCGTCCCTTTAGCCATTAGAATGCTTAGACGGTGTTGTATACGGAGATCAATATCAAAACAACGCCGCATGACCGCCCACTCTGACGGGAAATTCGCTGCTCTACCGGAAACCCGCCTCACGGACGATACCCGATACCGAGGAGAGGGGGGTTGCTTTCTTTGAACGGATGTTTTAAATAATTTTTGTGAAATTCAACTTGGGAGAGATTTAGTTGAGTGAAGGAAATTTTTGAATTTCAAAATGTTGGTACTTTGGAATTTTTAGGCATTGAAACGTTAAGATTTGGGAATAAGATTCTAAAGCTGGTGTTTTAATGTTCTAAAATTCTGAGCTTAAAATTTGATGAGTATTGGAAATGATTTGGGGGAGGAATGGTTGAGTAAAGTGAAGTGGTATTTGAATTTCAAAATGTTGGTTGTTTGGAATTTTTATGTATTGGAATATTAAGATTTGGGAATAAGATTCTAAAGCTGGTGTTTTAATGTTCTAAAATTCTGAGCTTAAAATTTGATGAGTATTCAAAATGATTTGGGGGAGGAATGGTTGAGTAAAGTGAAGGAAATTTTTGAATTTCAAAATGTTGGTTGTTTGGAATTTTTATGTATTGGAATGTTAAGACTTGGGAATAAGATTCTGAAGCTAGTATTTTAATGTTCTGAAATTTTGAGCTTAAAATTTGATGAGTATTCAAAATGATTTGGGGGAGAAATTGTTGAGTAAGGTGAAGTAGATTTTGAATATCAAACTGTTGGAATTTTGAAATTTTTAAGCATCAGAATGTTGAAATTTAAAATTGAAATTGGGATTTTTAAATGTTAGGATATTGGAATGTTGGTATATTAAAGTAATCGGGAAGCTTTCATTTAAATTGATCTTTTGTGCTGGTGATTGTGCTTAAACAATAATTATTAACATTGTTACAATTTATAAAATTCAGAAAATAGTTTTAACGATTCACAACCTAAAAGTATCGTACTGTTAAATTATTTGGGAGATTTGTACAATAAATTTGAACAACTATAATATGATAATTTCGTTCTATACTCTTCGCCTCTCGTTTACAATACAGTTCTTTATGTAAGGTGAACGGTGTTTATATATTCTCTCCATACACATGTATGTATATCATGTGTGTGACATGTAAATGTCTTGTGTCTTCTTCTCCCTAACAAATGTCGGCATTGTTATGTCTCTTACACATACAACCTTACGAAGCCATAAAAAGAGAAAACAGTATGCAAACGGTGTTAAAACGCGTTAAATTAAAAATCTTCACGTTATGCATTAACAAATACAACACATTCCCCTCAGTATACATATATACGTGTAATCACAATTCTTCCACGCGAGGAAAGAGGTACGTCGACTCCGTGGGAACTATAACGAGCACCGCTAAAACGAGAAATCCGCGTGCCGCTCAAAGACGTCGGAACGAGCCGCCGTCACAAATGAGAAACGGCATCCGGCATCCTTAACTCTAACTTTTCGTTCTGTTCGCGGCCGCGGTTCCGTGTAACGACTGACCTCGTCGCGGAAGACTTTCTCGCGTGCACACGGTTTCACCCCTCTGGAGCGAGTCTCGCGTCCGCACACGATGGAGAACAGGGTTCCCTGGTTACCTGGCCTCGTTAATCGCGTCTGCACTCGGTCTGCTAACCGACGAATGGCTGATGTCCCTCTCGAGAACCGGAAATGGATGGAAACGTCACTTTTGTAAAATAACTTGGACCTTTTTCTACGTACGAGATCAAACACCTGATTTCACGGATCTGTGCGAATAATTTTTATGATTGCCAAAATTTGAGAAATATTCTAATATTAAATATATTTAATTTAATAAATTTTTATACATTTAATAGTTCAATAATTTTAATAATTTGAAGTTAATAATTTTGCTTTACGAATTCAAGAAATTTGAGAGAAACGTTAATATACTTTTCGTTACTGCGAAAGAAAATTTTCGTGATTTGTCGGTAATTATTTGAAATAGGATTTTAAAATAGTTTCAACGGGGGTTGTTTTGAATATTTTAGAGTTACAATTATTTTTGTTGGAATATTTCCACGGCGATTCAACATGGCTGCTTCATAAAATTCTATAATACAAATAGCAGGAGCCAGTTTAATATCCATCAACTCGATCAACGAAATTTATATCCAATGTGTATTTCTTTTATATGCAATATACAAAATTGGGCAGCCGAAGGCAGGAAGAATTATTTCCCTGCATTACGAAACGAAGTCGAGGCTCAGCAAAGATTGAGAAAACAGTGAAATAAACGAAACGCGAAATAGACAACGAAGTTGACAAAGGGAAGTGGAGAGGGTAAGGGTGAAACGATAACGAAACAAGGGTGAGAAGAAAGAGGGCCAAAAAAGGTGAAGCAACAGCAACAGAGGAAGACGAAGACGAAAAAGAAGAAGAAGAGAAGGAAGCGGGTCGCATTTCCCTGGTCCCGCTGCTTAAAATTCATAAGACGCTCTGTTTACTTACTAAAGATACGCGCCCCTCCATCCCTTCTCGCCAGCGTGCCACCCTGAAACGCTGTGAAGGGAGGCCGTGCTTTATCGCGGAAAATAAAATTATTGGTTGCACTTTTCTCGCGCTGGCGGCTCGGCTCTTTTTATCTCGACGAATCGACACGCCAAGGCACATGCTACACACACACACACGTACACGTACAAATACAGACACCAATACAGGCACACATACATACACACATACATAACGTACATACGTACTTGAGAGCCAGAGATTTTTCTGCGGGCCGCACGTTTTAAAAAGCGCCCCGCGGCTGTCGGCGACACGCTCGCGCTGCGAGAGCCTCAAAGAGGCCGTTTGATATGCTGATACCGTGCCGTTTACCTTCGCGATCTCCATAACGCGCCGTTTCTTAGCCGCGATTAGAAATGTAAATTCGAGGACGGCCCTCTCGCGCGCCCGAGCGACCCTATCGGCGAGGCGCGGTTGTTTTAAAAGAGCTCGCCGACGATCTGCGGATTAACCCGTTCGCGGGACACCCTGGACGACTTCTTCCTTTTGACGAGCTCCGTGGAAGAGCTTTCGCTCCCTTTCCGGCGAGTTCTGGTTTCTTTCCCCACTTCAGCCCTTGTTTGGCGTGCCTTTTCAAGCGTTAGCTTATTTGAATCCCACCTTTTCCAGCGTTTCAGTTAAACTAAATAGGTGTGCGTTAACAGTAGGGCACTCTTTTCTTCGAGATATTCAATTCCGAGACTTTGTTCGATGATACGAAGAATTGGAAGAATAGGGGTAGTTTTCATTTACTGAAAACGAACTGGTAACGGTGTTTTGCAAATTTTTGTAAACTTCAATGCACTGTATATCATCGATAATTATGAGTTACTTTAATAATAATAATAATAATAGTTTATTTACGAATAAAAAAGAAGTATATGACAATAATTTAACTTGATTTGTAATACAGAAAATAATAGATAAGGCAACATAAGAAAGACAAAAATTAATAATTGTGTGGTTGAGGTCAAGCTGAGCATAAATAGTGACATTTTGAAAGAGCTTAGTGGTACATTAAAGAGGTTAATATTTTTACCGTATACATTCGATATTATGCATAATCTGTTTATGCAGTTTCTCTCGCCTAACTGCGAGCGGTATGGAATTATGTAAAAGAGATTTTTCGCTCTCAGATGTTTTCCAGGTACAGTTGTTCTGTCATTATATAAATTTCCTATAGAAAATATTTCCCATGCATCAAAATATATTTTGTTTCGCCGTAACTGCCAGAGTTAAATCCTAACAAGGTGATCCTTAACCCTTTGACTACTATAGGCGCATAAATGCGTCTGACGTATAGTTACTCGTGTGAACTATAGACGCGTATATGCGTTTCTCAATTTTTCCTCGCTCCCATTTAAAGCAACACAATTGCTAATAGAGCGCCGTCCACGCGGAGCACTTCGATCGGCCGTATTTAGCATTCAAAGGGTTAAAATAACCCTGACAGATCATAGAACAAAATTGAACTGAATTCATGCTCCAGCTTTAATCCCGACACAGCGGGATCACCATTGAATCGCGTGCCCATTTCCGAATAAAACACGTTCGCCGATTCGATAACGGGTAATCCGGCTCCCTTACCTCGATTTTAATATCAACCGTCCGCCCACCCTCCTCCGACCGTGGAAGCTCGTTTCCCCGACGGCGGAGATAAAATTCAAGCACGCGGCGTGGCAGAGCGCAGGTCAATTAGCGTCGCGTCGCGGGAAACGCGCGACGTCGTCGACGAAAGTAAAAACGTCGCGCTGACGCATCGGTATCCTCTCGTTCTTCCCCTCGCGGCTCCGCTCGCGCTTTTCTCAACCGCGGCCATTCGTTCGTCTGTTCGCACCACGATACCCAATACACGTGCTCGTGAAACACGCCAAAAGATCAACTCCGTGGTAGCAGCGATCAACCCTCTCTCACGCTCGCGTCGTAACCTCGTTGCTCGAAGCGACGTCGAATAAAGTAGCCAGCGGTGTGACGGCGACACGAGGCACACCAACTATTAACTCATTAGTCGAAGTTCTTCCGGATTATCGCATTCTCTTTGAGGCCGGCTCAGGTATTCTCGCAACCGTGGGTGGATAGGGGATGGTACGGGTCGAGCGAACATCGGTTGGCCAGGATGTAGACGACGGGATGGAAATAGGGCGCGACAGAGTGGCAGCACGGTGGTAAAGAAGGACGAGGCAGAGAAGAACGGAAAGACAGAGAGAGAGGGGGGGGGGAGAGCTCGAAACAGGGCACGGAAAGCGGGAACGAAGATGACGATGACGAGGGACACGAAATCAGCGGGTTAGAGGGCGGGAGGGACCGGAGAACGCCGGCAGAAATGGTGACGATGTCGTAGGGGAGGGAGAGAGAGGGTGGGCGTGGGTGGCAAGGGTTGAGGCGAGAGAGCACGCAAGGGATGATAGGGCAAGGAGAGAAGGACAGGGTGCAGGGAAGGAGGCAGAGAGAACGTCGGTGGTGCGGTGCTCATAGAAAGGGCGGCTGGTAGCAGCACTGGCGGCAGCGACAGGCCGGGCGAGTGGGGTAGGGGGTGGTTGCACGCCCGGCATTGTTTCGAACAGGCGTGTACACGTACATACATCTATTTGGCACATAGATAAAGCATCTTAGAGACCGCCGCGTAGAAGGGAAGTACGACGATGGGAAGAGAGAGGCCCGAGGACGAGGCGGTGGAGGCTGAGGTGAACTGGAGAAGAAACTGGAGTTCGGGCTGCCGCTGCGGGGGTGGGTATGGGGGGCGGGAGAGGGTTAGAGAGCGAGACAGAGGTGGAGGAGCAGCACCAGCACACCCAGCCAGCCATCTTGCCACAAACTTGACTCGACCAATCAGCGTCGAGGCTGTGGTCACCGTTGTACCCTCGCTCTGCCCCGCCACCCCCGTCGCCACTGTTCCCGTGTGTTCTATCCCTCGCCTCCTCGCCCTCTCGCCAGCGGCCGACCTCTCTCTCTTATGGTCCGTAGTAACCCGGCAGCAGCACCTGCCAGCCAACCCTTTAATTCTAATCAATTTACTCTTGCGCGAGCCTCAACCCCTCGTGTATCCTCCTGAGCACGACTGAACCTCAACCGCGCGCTCGCTCCACTCCCTTGCCCCCTCACCCCCGCCTTCGTTGGTCCCACGTCGAGCTTTCATCCCCTCTCTCTCTCTCTCTCTCTCTGTCTCTCGCAGCTTCCTCCTCCTGCTCCTCCTGTGCTTCACCACCCTCGGATCCGTTCGTGAACCCTCTCGAAGAACGAACCCCTACCACATCTGATAACGGAACTGCGTTCGGTCGCACGGAACTCCTGCTAACCGGCTAAATAATTAGCGCGGGGAGATTAATTGCCGGGAGTTAAGTCGCGAGGCTGTGCACGGTAACGACCCTCTTGTGACCGTGCTCGATACCGGGCAGGAGATAAGCCGGTCGGGTTGGGGGGAGGGTAAGAGTGAACTGACCACGGTATGGAAATCGGGATCAAGGGATTAGCGGGAGGACGAGGGAGTGAGGGTGATCTCTTCTATTTCCATTTTGGTTGATGTTTTTGGAGGGAAATATGGGGTTGAAGTTGGTAAAATTGAAGGGTTGGTTCGGTTACGTAGTAATAGACAACTTTGAAAAGTTGAGGAATTATTTCTGAGAAGAATGAGAAATAATTGGCGAAGGATTTTGATGTTCTATTTAGCAAAATTGTTAACGTTTTTGGGTTAGTAGCTAAATTGCTTCTTAGATCGAAGGGGAGGGCATTCTTCTCGTTAAATGTATCTGTGGGGAGTCAATTATCAAGAATTACGATTCACCTGGTAAAAAGGAATCCAATGGAAAACTATTTCGTACCATTCAATTATATTATCCTTTTAAAATTTCACCGAATATCTATACGAATAAATTTGTCCTAAATGTACAAAGCTTTTACCGACCCAGAAACAATCCAATAAATTTAAAACAACCTAACTCAAGCTAGTTTGAAGTATTCAAATCAACCAGGCAACAAGTTACTTCACATCTCACCGTAATAAATCCCAATCTGACGGATACTCGACTCGATCGAATCTCTTTTTCTTCCTCGATCGGATGAAGTGCCACTAGACGCACTTGCAGCGGAAGTCGAAAGCTTGATAATAAAGCGAAGGGATGAAAAACAATTTGATAGAGCTCGATTCGACGTCCACGGTTAAACTTTTACGCCTTCGTCGGTCGAAGGACCTACGAGCTTGCATAATTTACTTAATGGCACGTAGACTAACGACGGGCACTGTGTTTAAGCGCTTGGCATGAACGTTGCTTTTGCGAATTTCCGGTTTCTCCAAGGCGAGATGCCGTCGTTGAACAAAAATTTACGTCGGTTACGTCGACCTCGAGACCTTCGATGAATTATCGCCGGCTGTAAGGAAACTTTCGCTTTCTACGGGGACACTTGACACCATATTTTCTCTTTGGTGGAGGAAAGGACAGGTTGTGGAGATCAGAGAATTTAATCGTTTAAGTTCCTTCATTAATCGTTCAACTTAATGAAGGTTAAATTCTATTTGGTTAAGCGAATAAATCGACTGTATTTGATTGGATTGTTGAATTGATATTAATATTTATTAATTGGTTTAAGAGATTGATTAATTTGTTTAGTCTAACAATTTCTTTCGGTCTTATTTCTCCTCGATAGTATATAATTATAGAACTAACTCTGATCGTTTTTCTGAATTTCGCCAAATATTTGTTACTAAATCATTCCAATCCTTAATTAATAGTGCCCTAGAATACACAGTATCGAATTCGTCGTCAAATCGTTTCAATTCTCAAATTTACTGAAACTTCTTTCGCTAACTCAAAGCTACCATTCCCTCCATTAAAAGAAACTACAAAACGCTCCAAAGCTACCCTAGATTACACCTTCTCGCGTGAGAAACGACTCTTCATCGTCAAAAATTTAGAATTGCAAAGCATTAGAATTAAACAGTACCGAAATTCACTTACATTAGTTACAACAACAAAACCTTTAAACACGACTGTCTACCTATCTATCGGAAATTTGTCAAAGCTGTATCAAAGAATTACCTTCCATACGCAAAGAGTTAATGTTCCTATTAATAAGAGTTAATAATATCTATATCAACGAAAATCTTCAGTGTTTCCAAACCAAAGAAATCCCTCTAAATTTCGTTACACCCCTACAATCCTTAACACTATTCCTACCACAACCGGTCAAATGACCGTTTTTAAAATTTCAATTACAATTTCATAGATACAATGTAATTGAATCGCCTTCAAACTTTAGACTTTTTCTCAGATTTACGTGTAATACATTTCTCAATATTCACGTCTTTTTTTAGTGTTAATTGTCTGAGAAAAATTTGTAGTCTGTCTTACGTGGGAATGTCGTGGTAGGAATAGGTATACGTGAAGTGTCGGTAGGAATAGTGTTAAAGTACGTAATACTTCCGAATGTTCGAGGGACAGCGCACACGCGGATCCTGTAGGACCAAGAAGCCCTAAAAAGAAAGGAATTCCACGAACAGATTCACGATCGTTAATAACGTTCCGGCATATTGTGTAGCGTTGTATCAGCGATAAAATCGGCTGGAATAAATCGCGGACGTCGCACTGATTACAGATCGTCCGCGGGATTGGCAGAGAGTAAGCGTGGCTTAACGACAGATCCGATCTCCACGAGTGGAACAATCGGTTCTCCTCGAGCGGGGCTCTTTCCTTCTCCTTTTCATGCCGACGTATTTCGATGCCTGATGGAGTACGGGGATTCTCGAACGACGGGGAGAGAAATAGATCGCGGGGCGGGGGGAGGGACGGTGGGGGTGGGTCGATTTATTTATGTCGGTGATTGCCAGCCAGGGAGGTATAAGGGCTTCTTCTTTTTGCATTAATACCGGAACGAACCGGCGCGGAGGGTGGCTTCCGTTCCTGTCGCACGGATACGACGATATGTCGCCGTCGATGGTAAAAGTCAGTCGTTCGAACCAATTCCACGGCGGACTTTCCCCTTAACCACTCGCGCTGGAAAGACGTGCCACGCACGTCGAGGTGCTTTTGTTACAGAAACGCCAGCGACGCGTGTAACACGTCGACTACGTGGGTGTACAAGAAATGTCTTGCAGCGTTATACATTCCGAGGCGTTTTGAAAAATATCACATTCTGCGAAATTATTAACCCTTTAACTGCGAAGCGCTCTTGGACGAATCCATCAATATGGACGGCGAGTTTTTCGCTTGTCAGTCGCTGTGACTTGTCCACTGACTAGTGACCAAAATAGTACCCAGAAATTTGATACCATTCTTAGGGTTTAAAAAATAATAATGGCAAATAATAATAGCATATTTAATTGCTAGGTTGCATAGGACAATAAATTCCATGTTGAATTAATCGGTAAAACAGTAATAAAGGTGTTATTTACGCCTTTCGTATATATTGATGGATTTGTGAGGGCGTATATATACGCCTTTCGTATATATTGATGGACTTATGAAGGCGTATATATACGCCTTTAGCAGTCGAAGGGTTAATATGTGATATTATCACCAGTTGATGCGTCTTTATATTCTCTTCTAGAACACGTCGAACCCGCAATCGTACAACCAAAGGTACTAACCTGAACCTAACCTGAACCTTTTGAGCTGAATTTTAAAAATATTACTACTATTGTTATTATTATCATTTCCTTGGGATAACCACAATTTGTTATCTTCCAATGAATCAAAATTGAAATTCAGCGATATGCAACAAGCAGAATCTTTCTCAAAACTCCAGAATTATTCAGTAGAATTCCCTTTCTGAAGTAACGAGTACCAAAAACGTTACGAGAAACGTTAAGCCAATAAACTACTGTAATATATATTTCTGCTTTACAAATATCTCGAAGCATTAAACGGCACTGAAAACGTAATTATAAACTTAAACCAACTTTTTCTCTCTTCTTTTTCGGTCAGAAACAGGTGGTTCTATATTTTCTTGAACTTGTTTCAAACGTGCACCCCGTCAACGACGAAAGAACCACCGCACTTCCGGTGCACGCGTTTCCGCGATTCATTATAATGAGCGGCGCGTGCACGCGAAACAAGTTTATTGCCCTTTAAGAGTTTCTAGGCACCAGCAGAACCGGAAAGGGGTTGCTCGAAGTCTTAAGTTCTTAATACCGTCACCTGTAGGCGAAAGTATTTCAATTTCACTTCGGCCGAAGTCGGCACGCGCGCTAAAAATCATGTGGGTCAAGTTCAAACGTACGTCCCTTTCATCAGAAGTGAGTCGATTTATCAAAATGAAAAAGATACCTATTTATTAATAGAATTAGTACAATACTTTGCTTCTTCAAAGAAATTATATTGACATCTTACAGATAGTTTACCATGAACACCAGCAGGAAGATTTTAATTATTAATTTTATAATACGTTTAAACACATGTTTGAGTAATTAATTTTATTCGTATTTAAATAGAAATTTAAATTATTTATATTTATATAGAAATATAAATTATTTAGGGAGGCCTGCCTACTTTTCTTTCTCATTCAGAGCAATAAAATACTGTTTTCATAAATAATTCTAAATTTTTCCACTGTACTTTCAGGCAAACAAATTAATAAACCCGAGAATAATGCGAAAGAATTTGCAAAGCGTTATTTTAAAATAACATCCACGATACAATAAAAGGAAAATTTCGTTACATTTAATTTACCTTGCATCTATATCTAGATTATTCTATCTGAAACAATTTTACACAACAGATGATCTTCTTCCCTCTCCCGGTGTAACTTCAGAAACACCCTGCTGTACATCACATCTAATTAAATACCCTTGAGAGTCTACCCAGCCCATTCAACCCCCTCGAACAAACCGCTTTCTTACGGGCAACCGCGAGCATTCGCGACCGATTCAAGAAAAACGGCGTCTCCGAACGAGCTAACGAGAAAGCCCACCCCCCCCCACCCCCTGTGTACACCCTTAAGAGGTATCGACGACACGAGAACAAGCCTTTCTTACATCGTTACCCCGAAACCCGGTGTTCCGCGACAAAGAGGTCGGCTGAAGCGAAAGGAGGCTCGCGAGAGCAACCCTTAAAACGCGCGAGCCCTGTGGCCCGGAAAAAGAGGCTCTCCCAAGGTTTCTCCTTGCCAGAAACGAGCGGAATAAGCCCGCGAGAACGGAACAATGGCGGAGGGGGTGGAGGGTGGGATGGGAGGGGGAGGCAGC
Organism: Tetrapedia diversipes; assembly: GCA_033822845.1. Classification (NCBI taxonomy): domain Eukaryota; kingdom Metazoa; phylum Arthropoda; class Insecta; order Hymenoptera; family Apidae; genus Tetrapedia; species Tetrapedia diversipes. The sequence goes on from JAOPTO010000989.1 coordinate 51,406, forward strand.
GACAAAGCGACACGCTCTTAATTCCCGCAAAACTACTTAATAAGGCAAATGAACGCGCGCGGTTCTTTTCACCGTTCGCCGATCCACGCTTGTGAAAGGGGGTGGGTGGGGGGTGAAGGGAAGGTGGTGGAGGGAGGACAGGGCGAGCGACTGCGAAGGGCGAAACGCAGAGTCTGAAGGGTGAGACGAGGAGGGGAGGAGGGGATCCGTCTGGTGGACAGAGGGGGACGAACGACTTTTCTCTCCTCGTTCTTTTTTTTTTCAACCCCTCTCCGTTCACGGGGGCGAGCCTCACCGGCGACACAACGATCACACCATCACGACTACGACTACGACTACGACGACGACGACGACGACGAGTCGAGTGGTTTTCGAGCTAATAAAAAAATTACCGCCGCCGCATGAAACCCGACGACGTATAAAACGACGGTGAACGCGACGATTCAACCCCCGCGGGGTGCAAGGGAGGAAACGGCTACGGGAGTCGTCACCCTTTTGTTTTCCTTTTTTTCTTTCACCTGACAGGAGGGGCGCTGACAGAGGGAAGAGGAGGGGGGTCGAGGGATACACGATTTGACTGAGTCACGTGTGTCGGTCTCTGCTCGTGGTTTTTCTGATAATGTTGTGATAACGGAACTGTTTCTATTTTTTGTGCGATTTTAAGAATTTTAGGCTGTCGTAGAAGTTCGTGGGGATAAAATTTGGAAATGGAAGGGGAAGAGGAGAGTCTGAAGGAATCGCTTGATTTACGATGTGTTTTTACGGTTACCTGGTTGGCTTATTGTTTTGAATGATGTGACGATACGAGGAAGCACATGGAAGAAGAGAATAGAGAGTTTTGCGTGTGATAAGAACAGAAAAAACGAAACATTATTATGAGGTCGTTTTTACAGAAGGGATGCTAGCGAGCGGCTGATAAAACAGAACGAAATTAGTTAAATTGTTGATTCCTAATAGATGGCGACATTGACTCTGTCGGTAATGATTGATTCAACAATAATAATAATAATAATAACAGTCTGTTTACGAGCCAAAGAGCTTGTTTATACGAGAAGATACAAAGGAATAGATTTTATACGTAAAATAAAAAAAGAAATAATTAACATTTTATATAAATTACGGAGTTAACAATAATTAATAAAGTTGTATCTAACTGTTATAACCTGGAATGTGCAAAAAGTACAGCAGTACAAGATGTTTTGTACGACTTTAAACTTTGTGAAATGGTTTCTCGTAATAGATAAGAATGTTGTCATTATCAATAGCAAGAATTTTATGTAACAAATATGAAGAAAGGTTATGAAGAATGTTATAGCTATAAAAGAACACAAATTATTTAGTAAAAAGCTCTCTTTGAAGTGTGATATTTCACATTGTTTCCTTTGTTTTTGGCATTTTCTCTTTTAAATTGAACAACCTTCAAAACGTGAAACACCGGTTTCAACAGATTATTGATGAAACACCTTAAAACTTCGGGGGCAGCGTGACCGAGAAAATTTGCGCTAGCTCCGTGAAATTACGATATTTCCCTGTGGCATTAATTAATGAGGCAAACTCTTTAGGGAAACACGAACGACCGTAGGGAACGGGAGGCGGAGACGGCGGAAGTTCAATATTTGAGGCTTTTTTCTCTCCATTGGCCTCGACTTTTCGTGTAGTGTGCCAAGTTCTCGGTTCCCCGGACAAATCGCTTCTCACGTGTCGCGAACGAGCTTGTAGTAATATTACGCACTAACAGCCAGGTGATTATTCATAGTAACCTTGTAAATTGACTGCGGTGAAGCTTTCAAAATTTACTATGACCTTCTGTAGGAGATATAAATAATGATTTGTTTTCTATATATACAGTATTCCTTCATGTAATTTTCAGTTTGATCTCTTCCATGCAAATAAGTATGCTTTAATTGCCGATAGTTCTGATGTTTACAAATTACAAATTTTAATCGGTACTATTTATAAATAGTAGACAATTTCAACATGATGAGTTACAATCGACCGTACAGAAACATCTCACACGATCGCAAAGAGCTCTTTTCAAGCGATAAGAAACACCAACTAAAGCTAGCAACTTTCAATATTTTCTTGTAACTTGTTCAAAAAACTGGAGCAAACCACAAAAAAATTGCAATACAAAATATCATCACACACTTTCAGGAATTAATCGTGTGCGAAAGTTGAGGGTTGCCTGTAAGAATAAATTACCGAACTGCATTCGTCAACAGAATCCCAACGCAAAGGTCGATCCTGGCTAAAATCGGCCAGAAACCCGCCCCTCGCCGTCCTCGTCGCGATCCTCAGCGTGTAGCAGCCGGAAGCAACGTTTATCAGAACCTCTCCCGGCCAGGTAGACGGGAATTTCTCTCTGTCGGATTAACCCTCTTGACCGAGCGCGAGAACACGGCCAAAGAAACCGGCTGGCGTGGGGGTGGGTCGGCCAGGAGGAAAGCGGAAACGAAGCGGAATCGAGGCTGGGGCAGGTGAATTCTAAGCCACGAGATCCTCCATCCGTGGGCGCGCCGCGAGAGAGTGCACCCCCGGTGCTAATTAAAATCAGACCACGTGTCTTTCCGAGCCATGGTCACGAAAAATAAACGGAAAAAGATCTTTTCAACGGCGCCTGGAGCCCGTCGTTGCACCCCCCTCCGACTCCCCTCGTCGTTGCGTCCCCCTCCGTCCCTCTTCGACGCAATTTCGCGTCCTCCTTCCACCAGAGGCCTTCCTCCAACCCCCTCGCCCCGGCTGCGCCGGCTTAATTATCGTCCAAGTGTTCTTTAAAGAGCGAATTACACGCTCGATGTTTACCGCAAGCTCGAAGCTTTTCATTCGTCCCTCTTCCCTCTGCCCTCCTTCAACCCCTCTCGCTTCTAACCACCCTACTTTCGCCTTTCTTTCTCTCTGCTTCTCGCTCTATCTCTCTTTCTCTCTCGATCGCTCGCCTCTTCCGTTTCGCCGACACACGAGGAGGAAATAAAAACGAGGTCCGCCCGTTTCTTTTACGCCTCGAAGACTCGGCTTCTCTCCCGTTCGACGACGATTTCCTGCGCGGCCCAATCACCGGGTCACCGATTGCGATTCCTCGCCTCGATTCCCCGGCTCCTTTCTCTTCCTCGCCCCCATTTTCCACGTCTCTCTGCTCCCTCTTCCTAGGCTCTCGTGGTTCGGAGAGATTTCGCGTGGTCGAAGACACTCGAACCGAAAAACGGACCGAGGGCGGGAACGAGGTTCTTGTGGAGGACCTTCCTTAGGAGAGGTTGGGCGGGAAGCATTGGCAGGTGAAAAAGTCAGCGATTCAGTTCCGCGAGATTTCGTCCCCGCTCGTTTTTCTTCACCTTTATCGGGAAATTTCTTTCTGCTTCTCGCTTTTCTCTCTCTCTCTCCTTCTGTCTTTCTTAGTCTCTCTGTCTCTCACTTTGTCTTTGCCACTTTGAGGCACGCGATTTCCTCTTCTCGACGTGTTTTCCAACGCCGACGTCGATTAACGAGACGGCCATTGTGCGACCTCCCGCAAGTTTTCCCGTTTTTCCTTTTTCGCCTCGCGTCTTCTACTTTCCTCCTTCCTTTCTTTATTCCTTCCTTCGTTCCTTCTGCCCGCTTTTTTCCCCGGTTTGATTCCTTTCGCCGGCTTCACCCGTGTTTCGCGGCCCTCGCCGCGGAAAAACGCAGCGAAACGCGGTTAAAGTACACGCTAAGGGGAACGAATTTGAAGCTCATTACCGCTCCTCTTTGCCCGGATACGCCGAGGGGAGGCCTGGATGCCGGCTGAAATCTTTACGTGCCTGTTCGTTCGTTCGTTTCTTCTGTATATATGTATATGCTGCCGCACGAAAATCTGGACCACCATTGCTGTGAAGTGTGCAACAAGCAGTTACGACTCAAAATCAACACGGTATATTCTTGATTCAGAAAATGAGAAAAGTGGTGTAGAATCGCTTGTTACGTCAATCTCTGAGAATTTTCAGCTGTTTCAAGCAAATATTTAAATACTGCATCGTTTTCTTTGGAGATCGTTTACGAGAAACTCGAAAGCAGTTATGAAGTTAATTTTACAAGAAATGTTTCCTTTGGAGATTGTTTACGAGAAGTTCAAAAGCAGTTATGAAATTAATTACAATAATGTCGTGATTAAATAAAGTAGATTAGAAGGTAACAGGAATATTTTGTTCGGTAAAAGAATAGCAGCATAGTTGAAACTTTTACTTCTTGTTATGGTTATTATTATAAAATAATATTTTCAACGAAACTTTATTTACTCGAGGGACGATTTACATCGTTGTAAGAAAAGCTTGTTTTGAAATTATGTTTTCAAAAATTTTCGAGAGGCAGTGTATGTATTTCTGTTTTTGCTTTCCTAGCTCTGATTAGCTGTTGCTCCCATTTTCCTTCTTCTCCTCTTTCCCTCCGGATCTTTTTCTCATCTTGTTCCTCGGCTTCTTTTGATCGTTTCCCGGGGTGTTTCCGGTGATACCGGGAAACGATAACTCCCTCGTGAATTTATTATAATGCCTTTTAACCGGTCACGATGCTTAGCCCCCGCGGATTTACGACGTACTTCAGCGTGACTATCGTTCTGCTGTTGGATCGAGTAATTCTCGAACGTTAGCTGGGGACATTACCTTTTCCGAAATGCCCTCTTGATAGATGTAACAGCAAGATCTAAATTCATCCTTCGGTGGTAATTGTTGTATCAAATAAATTTGTGAGGAAAATTTATTTTGAATTAAAAGTAAATACATTCGTCAGAAAATAACGTCGAATATTTTTCTCTAATTGAAATTAAATCGTCACAAAAATTCATAAATAAATAAAAGAACAAAATTGATTTTCCTTCTTTTCAAATTATACTATTAAAAATATTGATAAACAATTAAAAGGAAGCGGTCAACATTTCCTTTATTGAGAAATGATTAAAAATTATAAAAAATAAAGTAAGAAAAATACCACTCAACTTTAAACAACACCTAATCCTATAAAAGTACGTTTCATCGTGCAAATTAGTCATTTACAGGACAATCCGTTCTCACATAAACCGCTATTACCGTTTTCTCAACAATGCCTACATAATCTCAATTTTACAAGCAGCCACCATCGAAAGTACCAATCACAAGCTCAACTTTCCGAGCGTCTCTGCTCGTGCAACTAATTTGTACCGAAAAGCAATCAAGAATCATTGTTCAACCCCTTCGCCGGTGCTCGGTGCCATCGACGTTTCCGCGGATCCTCGAAACAAAGGCGCGTCGTCGATCGCGTTTCTGTTCCATCGGGAGGAGCAGGGGGGTGGGCGGCATTTCGGCGCGTTTACACGAATCCATCAACAAGCATCGGCGGCGGCTACCGGGGTTTCGACGACTTCCGCTGGCATATTTCCCATCCGTCCCCCGATATCAGCGCGCGGCAAAGGTAAAGAGAGAAAGCCCGGCTCGAGCGAAAAGCCTTCAATCCCTGGAAGCAACGAATTGTCATCCCCCGTCGATCTGCCTGTTCCACCCCCCTCCCTCCCTCCTCGCCCCGCTTTCCGCCCTTCGCCATTCGATTTTCCACTATTTCCCGATCGTCCGTTCTTTTCCCCCTCGCCTCGTCCATTTCCATCAGTCTCCTCTGACGTTTATACTTTCGTGAACGGACCCGAGGGCTCCGCGGGGACGAGTTAAGGGGGTGGCGCGCTGATCGAGGGTGAGCACAGGCAGAAAAGACGATACGTGCGGCGACGGGAAAAGAAAGCGGGCGGATAGATAAGAAAGAGAGAGGAAAAGATGGGCGGAGGAGGGTGGGAGAGGGGAGGGAGGAAAGGACGAGAAAAAGGGGTGGTAACGGCCACCATCGGGGCGAAGCAACCCTCCAAGAGAAGGATCCTCGTCTCCTTCTCTCTCTCTCTCCCTCTTTCTCTTTCTCTTGCTTTGATATATTGCCTCACCCGCAACCCTCACGCGCCCTAAACCATCCCTTATAGCCGCCATCTTGAGGGACTACCAACCACCTTCCCCCCTTCCAGCGTGCCCTTACCATCGCTCACCCTCCCCTGCACACGGCCACCCCCTGAACCACGGCCGCCTGCACTCTCGTCCGCCCGCCCGCCCACGATCGAAAATCCCGTTAGACTTATACGGGCTTAGCCCGTCCATTTTGACGAGGGGGTACGTGCCAGCCCTGCGAGCCAGCCACCCTCTTTCCTCGCCTCTTGCGGAATTCCACGGGGGTTTTTTTCCGTCTCGACACACCGACGCCGCTTCTTTCGAATGCCCGAGGAACGTTGGCCCTTCGAACTCTCTTCCTTTTTCCGCTGCTACCTCTACCTTCTTTTTGCCTATCGTTCTTTTTTCTTGGGGAGGAGGGGTGGATTTGGGAGGGAGAAGGGTGTATAGGTTTGTTTCACTGGCATGTGAAACATCAACGTCATGTAACGCATCAGATTTTTCTCGTTGGTTTTAGGACGAAAGAAGGTTGACGATAGTTTTGATAGACGTATCGATAATGTACATAGAATTTGATAAATGTATCGATGGTGTTGCATAGAATTTCTATTTGTGCAAGATATAAGTGTATAATGCGTAGGTATGGAATCAGGACATGAATTTTATGGGATTTATTGAAGTTTATTTTAATGATCGCAGGAATAGTTGTGAAAGTAATCAAAGTGGTAGAATTTTAGAATTATTTTAGTTTCTTTAATTAGTATTTGTTGGTATTTGATATCTGTCAGTCGGGGAGGAAATGGATGATAACTTGGTATAAAAGTGAGGTTACTCTCGTGGCTGTTTACATGAAGCCGCGGCAAAGGGAATTCCGAATGTACTTTGTGATATGAATAGCTGTTTATATTCAAGATTGCTGTTACATTATTTATTCGCTTTTTTAATTATGTATTCACAAAGACACCAAAGACCTTTTACCAATTATTTTTGTAGGGATTTAAAAAGGTGTTAAAATTGTATACTTGGTGAAAAAATACGTTAAAAAGATATTAAAGTAAGAGTTCGGTATCTGCTATTAATAATAATTATACGGTATGTAAAAATTAATAAATATTGGTGTATTGATATTGATATCATTTTTAAAACAAGTATAAAGTATAAGATTTCGCTTTGTACATACCATACAATAACTTCGAAGACGCCTTTCATTCCACTGTGTAGGTAGCCGCCATTTCGTATGAGATAAAGTGCATGATTTACCATAAATAATTATTCAAGCTATATTAAATCAACGAAATAACATTGATCCCATTGAAAACTAAATACTTCATCGAAATATTTTTTAACACATTTTTAATTGTCTATCATTTACAACATTCTAGGAATAATCACCATCATTCATATTGCTCGATTGTTCTATTCCGGTATTAATAACAGCACCTGTAACAAAATCAAGTCAATCGCTTCAAAATTCAAAAAAATATCTTAACAATCAAAAGACTGGGATTAAGTCACATTTCGAGGAATGCAATAGCTTATTAAAAAAAAAAAAAAAAAAAAAAAAAAAAAAAAAATAGAATTTAAAGCGGTACACTTGTACCTCGTTGTAATCTGTAAAAGATGGAACAGAGAATTATTGCTAATAATAATTAGGACACGGATTTGTAAACAAAAATCCTATATAAGAGACATTTTCTTATAATATCTCCAATAAATCAGACAATACACTATTTAACAGATGGAACAATTCCGAATTTAATCTTATTTCTCCAATCAGGTTCATCAAAACATCGATTCACATAAAGTTCCACGATCTACAGGCCGCGTACGGATATTAGCGATAAATTCTTTGTCCAAGTACAAACCCAAACGTTCGATCGACGGTATACCTTCGTGAGAGTCCAGCGAAAGAACTTCACCAGAACAGTCAATTCTCCGCAGCCTCGATCACCCCAAAGGGCGCACCCTTCGCGCATCAACCCTTCGAATAGAGGATTCACGGGCTCTCTCCCTGGCGCAAAACGAGTAGGTGTTTCCGGTTTATTCCCGGAATTCCGCGAGGGCTGGCACCGGAAGACGCGTTGGGGTGACCGGGAGAGAAAGGCAACGCCAGAAGGGACGTATAGCTGCATTTTTCGGAGTGCTCGCGTGCCCGCGGGATTCCCCGTGCCGTATCCCCTTCTTGCTGTAACACCGGCTACGGGGGTACTTCGCATTCTGCTACACCGTCGCGGGATTTGATTATGCAAAGCGGCGGCCCCCTTAGGCCGTTTGCACTCTCCTTCTCCTCGCTTTCTCGCCGGGGCTCATCCTGGATCCTGGATTCCCGTTCTTCCTCTTCCCGGACACGTAGGCGGCCCATCAAGCCCGGTGACTTCCGCCGCGTCCCGTGAAGCCTCACCTGCGAATTTTTATCGGGATTATGTTCCGACCGTTTATGAAAATTGAAAACGCTCCATGGTCGCGCGTCTACTTCTTTTTCTATTTCGTAACTTTGGTTTGGCGCAGAGGGGGTTAGATATTGGGGTACTTGGAGAGAGTTTGAAATTTGATTAATGCGAGGAACTAACGGTGATTATGTTTATACGAGGGATATACACTTTTTCTCCTTCTTCTGCTTTGTGATCTTCTTGAGGAGAAAGGGGTTGGATATCGAGGGGTGGTTCCTTGATGAGAGTTTGGAATTGGCTGTGATTATACTTATGTGAAGGATACGAGTACTTCCTTTTTCTTGGTTTGTGTGTCTTTGAAGGTGGAAGGGGTTGGATACTGGGGTACTTGGAGGGAGTTTGGAATTTCATTAATGGGGGGAACTAGCGGTGATTATGTTTAGGCGAGGGATATACACTTTTTCTCCTTCTTCTGTTTTGTGATCTTCTTGAGGAGAAAGGGGTTGGATATCGAGGGGTGGTTCCTTGGTGAGAGTTTGGAATTTAATTGGCAGAGAGAATTAGCCGTGATTATGCTTATGTGAAGAATATGAGTATTTTTTTTTTCTTGGTTTGTGTATCTTTGGAGGTGGAAGGGGTTGGATATTGGGGTACTTAGAGGGAGTTTGAAATTTGATTAATGGAGGGAACTAGCAGTGATTATGTTTATGCGAGGGATACACACTTCCACTTCTTCGGTTTTGTGATCTTCTTGAGAGGAAAGGGGTTAAATATCTGAATTCTTTGAAACAAATTTGCAATTTAATAGATGCACACGTATGTTTAATAAATAAATAGGCACGTTCCTTTTTCTATTTTGCGATTTTTCAGTCGATGGAAAAAATGTAGCGTAATGTAACTAATAAACGTCGATGGGTATCAATTTAGAACAATGCAAAAGAGTCGGAGAAAAGTTATCGATTTCAAAGGATTGACAGAAGCAAGTGCATTTAATCAGTCGTGAAACGTAACGTTTATGAATGAGAAGGGCTCCCTTTCACTTGCTTAACTTTCGCCGCGAAATTCGGAGCAACGGAACGATAAGCGTTCGCCATGAGTACAGCGCAACGGAAACACTTTATCGGCGCAAGTTTTCTTCGCCGGCATAAATCTTCTCGTTCGCTCGAGCTGGCTGCAAAGAGCCACTAAACAATCTGCTGCCACGTCACCGTTTCATTTACCTTTGACGAGCAACTTTTCAAGGCAACGAAATGAGATGCTTAAATCAAGAACCCTTCCATTCATCGTGTCTTTGATTTATCAGAGATTCAAGGAGTTGGAAGGAATTGCAATTATTGTTTCGCTCTCTGATCTATCGAAGACTTTGATTATTAAAATGTATCATAAATATATGAAACCCAATATTCAAAAATTTAATATCTTAAATTATACTGTGTTACATACAGCATACTTTTTATTAAAACTAAGTACCTTTAAATCTGTTATTTAATAAATAACTTGAATAAATAAATGAAATTTAAGCTAATGTTTCCGTAACCCTAGTACTTCTGTTGCATTGCAAACTAGTTATAAATGATTTCAAACAATTACAATTTGGAACAATTACCAAATTTCGTCACATTACCAAAGTATCACGTTCTACAGTACTATTATACTTTATAACCTTAATCTCCCGCCCTACCGTAGAAGACAAATTAAGCAACAATCCAACTTATCCTTATCCCGCTTCCAAAAATGCCAACGCAACCCGAATCCTCAAGGTCTCCGGTCCCCTCGCCCCATAAAACGAAGGCTACACCCCCTCTCTCTCCTCGTCCCCGTCCCGTTATCGGGTGGCTGGCGATAATCGCGGGTATCGGGCCAGCAGGCGTGTTCCCTCTTTTCCCGTTCGTCTTCCCGTAACACAAAATCGATCGGATCCGCGGAAGGCAGCCGGTAAGCCTGGGGCTTAGGTAGCTGGCTGCGTCGCCTGCGGATTTGAATACTGTCGATTCTCAATTGTTGCCGATCACGCGCGCGCTGCGACGCCGAAAAACGCTCCTCCGACAGCGTGAACGACTGGGTCGAGAGAGAAAGGAGAGAGAGAGGAGGTGAAAGAGAAAAGAAAAAAAAGGTGCAGAAGGAACATTCTTCCTCTCTCTCTCTGTGCACGTACAGGGTAAGGGTAAACAGGAAAAAGGGAAAGGAGAGGGAGTGAGAAGGCGAAAGAAAAAAGATGTATATAATTTGGGTCCCCGGTATGGCAGCTGCGTGGGTCCCGATATGCAAAAAAGGGGTTGCCGCGCACGGAATTAGAATATCCTCGCGGTCTCATTTGAATTTCAATCTCGGCACGCGGACAGTTTTCCTCTCTCTGTTGCCGCTTTTACCCCCGGGGTCCGCCGTTACCTATGTATCTGCCACGATTCTCAGGTAACCAGCGGCCGAAGGGGTTGCCTGGCGAACGAACGCCACTGGAACACGAAGGGGGGAGGGAGAGAAAGGAGAGCACGCCGCGGTGCCCCATTAAAAATCCGCTGCGTCTACCTGGCGAAAAACCGAACAAGGAAGGGAAGGACCAAGCGCGGCGCACCTCATTAGAGACGCGTTCAACGTTAAATCCGATGCGCTAGCAGTAGTTTCTTCTCTTTTTTTCTCTCTAACACACACATACAATTTCTCTCTCTCTCTCTCTCTCTCTGGGATAATATTACTCTGTCTGTATGATAGTATCACTCTCTCTTTCTCTCTCTCTGGGGTAGTATCACGCTCTCTCTCTGGGGTAGTATCACTCTCCCTCCCTCTCTCCCTCTCTTTTTCTCTGGGATAATATTACTCTCTCTCTCTGGGATAGTATCACTCTCTTTCTCTCTCTCTCTCTTTCTGGAATAGTATCACTCTTTTTCTGGGGTAGTATCACTCTCTCTCCCTCTCTCCCTCTCTTTCTCTCTGGGATAATATTACTCTCTCTCTCTGGGATAGTATCATTCTCTTTCCCTCTCGCTCTCTCTGGAATAGTATCACTCTCTCTCTGTGATAGTATCTCTCATTCTCTCTCTCACTCTCTCTAGGTTAGTATCTCTCTCTGTGAGAGAGTGTATTTTTTCTTTCCCTCTCTGTCTCTCTCCCTCTTTCCTTTTTTCCCTCTCTCTGGGATAGTGTCTCTGTCGCCAGGGATTCGAAAAAGGTGTCGCCGCGGAGAATAATGCGATGGCGGCCGCTGAATTACCGAGCGGAGGCTTATCGAGCAACGTGTCGGCGAGGGAAAAACGATGGAACGATGGAAATTTGGCGGCGAGGGGTGAAGGATGAAGAGGATCGGTCCTTTCGGAGGTTGTTTTGGAGGTCGAGAAGGAATTTCATACGCTCGTGTTTTTAAACGGGCTTGAGCATTGTTATATAACGTGTTTTAGGTGAAAATGTAAAATGCTACGGATAAGATTATCAATATTGAGTTACATATGTTAATTTTTAAATAAGATATTAGCTTCTGGCATTTTCAGTGTATTAGTACTAAAGTTAACCGTTTTTATACTAAATTTACCTACTAGAGATTGAAGTACATTTATCTACAGCAAAGAAATTAAATTGAGAATTATGTATGGAAAAAATGCCTAGTAAAAGGGGAACAGGTCCTAATTTGTGGTTTTTACAGAAAATAATAGTAAGCTTCAGTAATCTATGTTTCCATAAAGAATTACGAATTGCTTCTTTTCATCGTCTTGGAAGTTCTAACGTTAATGCGATTGAAATGTTGCATCTAGTTTAAGTTTAATAAAGTTTTCAATTTTACAAATGGAAACTCAAGTTGAATTTTTTTACAAACTCAGTGCATCCGTTTGTTACTTAAATTGTAATCTATGTTACAAGTGTAACAAATAATTACGAGTCCAATGATTTAATTTTGAAAACTTCTAAACAAACATTGTAATTTCCCTAAGAATTCTAAGGGAAGTGATACAGGTGATCAGGTTCGGATTAAATTATCATCTATTTTAATACGTTATAGTGATTCTTCTTGCAGACATCAGAGAGGATTGTGTCGTACGGGTTGAGAACGTGTAATTTTGTTTGATTAAAGTACGCAGATCTTTGTGGAGGGCACACATGCTTCAAAATGAAATTCTGCAGTATATTCTGCAGTACATCGTTGGAAATGCGCCTTTGATCATCGGCGTGGGAGATGAAATTTCTCGTGCCACCCTGTGGCAGGAATTGGAGAACCACTTAATGCGCCATTTTGTACCAAGTTCTATTATTAATTGAAATATTTGAATTAACGCGGTCTGTTTAAAATCTCTGCTTTTCCCTGAATTCGTACATGAAATCTCTTCTTTTTATTTCGTCTGCAACCTAAGTATTATCCACTAATCCATTTTTCCCTGCTTTGCGCCTTCTATCTTCTACCTCACTACCGTTCGACAACAAAATTGCTAGCACAGATCTCGTCCATAAATTATAATACACCATGTACATTTATTATTAGAGCAAGGGCAAGCTCGTGTTACAATTACAGAACAAAGTCAGCACCCATTAAGTATTGCTGTTACAGAAAATGTTTAAACTAAACTCCCTGTTAAAAGTTTTATTCAGCCTACCGTGATAATCCATTTGCTACAAATTTGCAAATGTCCAATAACTTATGAACGAAACGGTACTTTCTCAGTCGATAATACTTATTTAAATTTCTTACAAGAAATCGTAGTAAGCGATTCGAGAACGATTCATTAGAGAAAATTACGCTTCCTGCCATTTTCCTTTTTTCCTTCATGAAAATGGCACCAACGGATTGCTCAAACTCTTTTAATCAAAATAAATTCAAACACGACGCTCAGAATTCACAACATATTTCAACTTGAAGAGTCCTAATCTGCCATTTACATCAAATTAACTATTACCAAAGCTAAATTCATTTGATCTCGCTGCAATCGGTAGAATCCCAAACCCATCGGTGCTATTTTCATAAAGGCAACACGAAAATTGCAGCGACCACCTTTTCTTCAGCGCGCGATCACTGTGTTCTATTCTCCGGTATCCTTCTGAAGATCCTCGAACACAGCATCTGTCTCTCTTTCTCTCGTTCCATTCATCCTTCAACTTCCTCCAACCATACTCGAGTCGATTCACCGGGAAAAAAGCTCAGGAAACGTTACCCTGCACGCGAGAATTTCACTGCTTGAGTTCCGAATTCTCGTGAAACATAACCGTGCACCCCTCGTCCAAAGGAAAGATCGCCAAACATCCGAAATATTCACAGACAACAGCGTCTCGAATTCGTTCCTCGACCCTCCCCCTCCCCCCGTCGAAGAGTTTACACCCCCCGAAACCGTAAGATACACATACAGGGAGCATCATCGACGCGTTCCATTATCCGTATCGCGCGGCGTGCACGCGCAAACACACGGAGAGATAGACGTGCACGAGCATCGTCGAGCGTCGGAACGACGTGGGAAACAGGCGAAGGTTGGCCGAAGGTGGAAAAACGAAGGGGTGGAAGAAGGAGGTGGGTGGCGGAAGAGGGATAAGATGGGAGGCCATAGCCGGAGGCCTATCCTTCCTTCGTTGCCGCACGGTTTCCCGGAGGGTACAGTCCGCGCAAAATCGACGACCACCACACCCGTGGAAAAAAGCAACCCCTATTTTTCGAGGTTGAAACCGCTGGAACGCAAGGGACAGCCGATGCCTGTGTTATAATATAACTGCTGAATCTTTATATATATATATATATAGGATATTCTACTTTACTTATTATTTAGTAGAGCGCAGATGATAGGATTCAGGTGCGAATATAATAAAAGTGAAGTGATTAGAATATTTATGAATGTAGATTTATAATAGCTTAATGATAACAGCTTAACCCTTTGCGGACGAGTGTCGGATATATCCGCCCAACTCTCGCGCTGCGGCTGGCGTTTGTCTGTCGTAAACGACATGTATAAGATACGCATGGATATACTAGCCTAAGAAGTCAAGTTGGCCTAAATTTGTTTGTTTATGATTTTTAGATTTTATGAAAAATTTATTTAAATACAGCTTTAGTTTTTATAACACAAATGCGCGACGTAACTATTTTCTTTATTGCTCCGTCCGCAAAGGGTTAAAGGACTTCACAACTTAGCAACTACTACTTTAGAATCTCACTCTTTCTGCCTTCACAGTCAACTTCTTTCTGCCTTGATAATCAAACTCTTTCTGCCTTACGCTCATATATTCTTCTAAACACTCGTTTCCTTTCTTTTTAATTGTCAACCCTTCTCACTAGATGCATTCGAGTCACATTCACCCAAAATTCCTCAGTCGCGACGTTTCTTCAAGTGTTCATCTTTCGCTCCTTCGAAACATTCCAGTCCAATTTTCTACGTTCACACGGCTATCGCTCGACTCAATCACTCTTCACATTTTCCTAAACTCGCATCCACCCGATAACATCCATTCGATCGTATTCCTACAGTAGTGATACTTAAATGTTAATATAACCCCAGATTTTTATTACTGCTATTAGTAGAAGAACAAACATTCTAAATTTTAGTTTTAATTGTAAAAAAGATACAATAACGATGTCCAGGAAACGAGCTTGAGATGACCTCATCCACGATATGTAAATGTACAATGTGTATTGAACACAACGATACCTAGTGTCTAATTAGGAATCATTCGTAACCATAACTCACAGTCTAAAAATATCCTCTACAGATTAAGCAGGTGTATAATAAGTTTGTCGTTATATAAAAATAAAATTATGTCGCTGCAAAAGTAAAACCACGCTCTGCTACATTTGCTCCACCTTAAAAATCATCAGTCTGCCCAGAAGGAACACCCTCGGTTTCGCCGATAAAACGGGCGGTTTCGATTGGTCCGAGCCAAGGGATAAATACACGCTGGCATGTGTGTCGCGGGGCTTGGCGGGCACAAGGGGGTGGATTTTATCGCGACTCGGCACACCTCGGGTCTCCCGCGAGCTGGAGAAATATAACTGGGATATCCTGGTATTCTTTGTTCCCGCGCGAGGTCTCGCCGGAAGTCGAGGCTGAGCTTCTGTTACTCTGGAGCCTTTGCGGTGCGTTTGACTTACAATTTAGCCCATATTCACCTGGGTAGTATGGCTGTTTATGTTTTCGCTTCGAAGCGTCAAATTGTTCGATCCGTTCGTTGCTAGTTTTGGTATAGGGTAAGAATGTTGTTAGGAATTTTGCAGGGAAGAGAACATGGTTCGTTTGTTACTAGAATGTTGGTGTTTGGGTAAATTTATACTTTTGGCAGCGTGATTAAGAAAATGGTAGTTAAGCGAATGTGTGTGACAATTTTTGTTGGGAATATGTTGGAAGTTGATCTGGTTAACCCTTTGCGCTAGAGAAGTGACCGCTGATAATCAAACGATAGCAATTTTGCAAGTTTCCGGACGTAAACAGTCATGTTTAAAAATTTCAGCAGTCTTTATCTGAATTAAACGAGTATCAAAATGAATAAATTCTAATTTCTCTAATTTCAGCGATCTGTACTTGGTGATTTTTGAAAACAGAGAGTCGCCTTTCGAGTACAAAGGGTTAATCCCTAGAATTTTTTATTCTGTAGCGGCTATACTTTAATGCAGAGTAACTTATCTAATTTATTCTTTGCCTTAATAGTGTAGAATGAGAATAATGAAACAACAAAGAAGCATATTTACTTAATAATAATAAAATTCCTATTGCCAAACAGATCTTCCTCAGCAATTTTATTTAACGTTCAAGTGTCTGGTGTCAAATATCAAAAGGTTTCATCGTTTTCGTCCAAACTTCCATAAAAACAGAAAATCCCACTAACTCTCCTAAATTAAAGTTCCACACCTTTCGTCTAACAACCATAACCTCAATATATTACCCTCGTTGTAAACCTAATACCCCGCAAAAATATAAATTCCACCGTTTCAACCCCTAACAGAGCGAGCAACCCGAATCCCCGAAAAACTCGGGTTACCATCGCGGAATACAGAGTGTCACGCGTGGTTACCGGAAAACAAATCCAACCGAATACCTTGAACCAACCCCCGCGCGTGGATCCCACCCCCAAACCCCCCTCCATCTTCCCGTTCCATCGTTCTCCAACGAAATTCCCGATATCGCCTTCGAATTCCTTCCTCCCCGACGAAATTCAGCCGGGATTCTTGGCGGTAACTGTACGACGACGTCAAGTAACGTCGGGTCCGTCAAGCAGCTCGCTCTCCCGAGCCCTACCTCCGCCCCCCCTCTCGCCCCTTTCCCGCCAGCTACACCCTCCTCGTGTGTGGACTGCGAGTTTACCGTCGTCGACGAGAGCGACGGGGCGCAGGTTGACGAGCGGCGAAACTTTAGACCGAGGAGCTGTGCTGCAGGATGCTCCGCTTCGCAGGAGAGCGCGGTTTCGTGCGGCGGCAACACGCGGCTGCACGCCTGGAAACTTTTGCCCCTGCACACCCGCCCTTAGCCCCGGGGATTTTGGTTAGAATATTGAATCTCGCGAAGTGGAGGCGCTGTAACGAGCACACCGGAGACGACGACGACGACGAGGCTCGAGCTTCGGCCGGGACAGGAACTTGTTCATGAACCGAGCGTGTGCAACGCTGCCCGTTTAATAGTAGGTTTACAGGATCCGTCAATTTGACGGGTTTCGAACTTCATGAGAAAAAGATTTGCGAAAAGGATTATTATTATTATTCCTAATTATTATTTTTGATCGATAGATTGATACGAATATACCCTAATGTATATTTGATTATTATCACAAATGTACTATATTTAATTATTACAACAAATGTACAACATATTTCACTCTCAGCTCTGGAGTTTCAAATTCTGTATGACGTATACCTATTTCTTGGGATATGTATAATGGAAATACATGGACAAGAAATGTCCGTAAATTTAGTGTTAATTTTATACGTTATATAAATATCTAATATAAATATCTAATAAAAATATTTATATAAATATCTAATAAAAATATTTATATAAATATCTAATAAAAATATCTATATAAATATCTATATAAATATCTGAAAGTCTTATATAAATATCTCGTTCTGCATTAATCTTCTACCGAAACTAAGTTTTGCTATAAAACATAGCAAATGTATGAACCTGATCGAACGAATTTTTAAAATTAAATCAATTTTTAATTATATTTGTTCGGAAATATACATCAGAGGTAAACGCGTTTTGTTTCAGGTGTATCAGGTGCATTGTGTGTATTAGGAAGATGCTTCGAGTCGTTTCCATCAAGCTAATTTAATATTTCCCTCCAGTCTGAGGGTGAATATTAAGTATAACCACGACCACGGTTCAAACAGATTTAGCACGAAGAAGGATATTTTGTTACGCACAATGCTTTTAAAAATAGAGCATCACTTCAACTACTTTCATATTTCTAAAAAATGTAAATTTAAAGTGTAATTATATTTTCAAAAAACTAACCACAACCATAAACACGATTATAGTATTCAATTTAATTTTAATGTAACTGTATTACGCTAGGATTACGCTAGGATTTTTTCGCTCGTTATGAATTAAAATTGTAATTATTCTTTAAGATGCACTATTTTCCACTTAAATACAGAAAAACCGAGACACGTGAAAATTGTTCACAATTTACTACCTTCTCTTCGTTTCATTAAAACGAACAGCATGGTGAAACCTTACGCAGAAATATTCAACGCGGACGCCGAAAAAAATTACCGCAAACGGCCCCGTTTGTCGGAATCAAATTTTTTCTGATCCCCGCCGCTAAATGCCGCTCCTAGAGGTCATGAATTATGCAGCTCGATCTCGAATTACCTTGGATTTCACTCGAGACAAAGTGGAGCTGGCGCGATAAGTAGCTTGGCCGAAGTTAGGTCAACGTCGTCGTGTCGGTTCCCGAGAATAAAAATTCCTGCGCTTTTTCGGGGATCGCCAAAGGATACGAGAAACGCGTGAAACGCATGCACGTACAATTTTAATCAAAAATGGAAAACGTATTCAACGATTTCACAATTTTTCTCCAACCATAAACTATTTATCTCCAACCTAT
Organism: Tetrapedia diversipes; assembly: GCA_033822845.1. NCBI lineage: Eukaryota > Metazoa > Arthropoda > Insecta > Hymenoptera > Apidae > Tetrapedia > Tetrapedia diversipes. The sequence continues at coordinate 69,707 of JAOPTO010000989.1, forward strand.
TAAACTGTAAAATCATCAGCTCTCTGTTGCCCGTAAAATAAATTTCACTAAATAATAAACCTACCAATACCCCAAACAATTTCAACACTCCCCCTGCACCGCCATCGCGAATCGAAAAACGTACCAACCGAAAGAGCACCTACCAGTCTTCCCCAAACTCCCAAATCCAATTCCACGTCCCCAGTTCTGACCCCCGTGATACCTCCAACGCTCCACCCCCGTACCAGCGCCTAGACTCACCCCTCCTGCGTCTCGAATGTTAAAACAGATGGTAACGAAGTCAACCGCCAATTTCGAAAAATAATGTCAACGATGGTGACACCTCACGACAGGTCGAGTAATTAAGTATATCAGGTTAAGAAACTCTATATCCGTTTTCTTCTTTTATTTCGTATTCGTTTGTTTCAAAAGCTACTGCGCGCCACGTGTACGTCTTCCTTCTTCTGTAATAAATTTGGAAAACTGGGGCAGATATGTTGAAAAACTATTCTATTAACCTTAACCCCTTGGCCTACACGTTATCTGCGGATAGCGTGGGCCATAGTAAACAAAAAGTTCTAGAAATAACTCCAATCGGTGGTTCAAATAATAATACACGGCATTTTATGCATCAATTCCTCACCACGAGACAAACTCATGGTTTTTGCTTATGGCACAAATTTGCTTTACCATATAGAAACCGAACGAAAGACCAAGTAGAACGAAGAAGCGGCAGAGAAGATGAACCTCGTCCAGCGATAAATAATTCACGCCTTAATCGGGGCCTGCGATGTTTCATCGCCCCCCTCCCTATCTGTCGAACCGAACCACCCTTGTTTGCCCTCCCCCCTTATCCCAAGATTCTCCATGCGCGTGCAGACGGGCATACGGTCCGCGGGACGAGACGAATTTAATTTTAATTGGCGGACGCGTGACCATCGTGTCCAGCGAGCGTGGTCATCGGGCCAGGTAGGTGATGTACGAGGGTCAGGCCATGTTTCCGCCTGTTTTGACCACCGACGGGGGTCGGGGCCGGGCAGCACGCCCAGGGTCAACGGATGACCCGTCCGGGCCTACGTTGGTCGCGCCCTGAGGCCCACGGACCCAACTGGGCGACCGTAGCACGCGCCCATACATTGCGGTGCAAAAGTTTCGGCCGTTGTTCAGTCGCACGCGAAACGACGACGGTTTTTTGAATGAAAATGTTTGTTGTAAATTTTAATAATATAAACTGCAAAATTAACAAAAGACGTTATTCGTCCTATTTTGCATACAATACCTACCCGATCGCAACTTCTCATTGACCCCTTAACCTACAACTACGGAGTTGATCGGACCAAACGTAAGTATTAGCAACGGCGCCCGCCTAAAGTTATAAATATTTGTGGAATACTTGATAAGTAATTACAATCTAATGTAATAATTGTGGCAGATGCAAGTACTACAAAAAGTTTATTTATACAAAACACAGTAATACAAAATTAATAATCTGCAATGGTGTGATACAAGTCCTGCGAATGACTCGAAGGCTGCGCGAGCTCGTTTATGTTTTCGGCTCAAAATTCTCGAACGCAAATCGTAGGTTAAGGGGTTAATTAAAGAACACCATTTACCAATGTCTGTACTAAATCAAACTAATACTGTCTTACAGCAGCAGATATTTACTTTCTGCATACTTTTTTGAACCACCCTAAAATTAAAAAAATCCTTCTTCTGCCCTAAATTCTTGCGTTCCGCGAAACGATGTCGAACTTTTGGTCAACAGTGTACAGTTCTTTGGCCTGGCCCAGAGTACGGGGCCCGAGGGGCCACAGGGTCGAGACACACACCCGTTGAAGTCCAAATTAACGGAGTGTCCAGTCGTGCGACGGGTCTTCAGGTACGCGGTTCGAATCGGGGGATGATCGCGCAACAAAAATATATGGGTCGCGGTCGTAGGTACGTTTCAACGATCTTGTAGCCGGCCGATACTTTGTGCGCTTGCATTGTCGTGTGCCATCACCTGCAGTCCTTCGAAACTGGATCCCAGGGTTTCTATCCCTGGTCCCGGGGACAATTTTCGGGGACAGGGATCGGTGTCGTTCGGCTATGCGTGCCTGCGTCTCTGCGGCCTGACCTACTTTTCCACGCACACTGTTTACTCTTTCGAGGATATTGAGGTGTGTTGAGGTTACGGGGCTGGATGGTGCAGGGAACGAGTGATTTATGTGCGGCGGAGTGCTTTTCGACGTTAGAATCCAGGAAATAGTTAATTTGATTGGTGCTCTTCAGAGATTAGAATTTCGCAAACGATCGTTCTGATTATTTGTTCTTCTGTTTCTTTATGGTATATTTAATGGTTGGGTTAACGGTGTTTGATTGGTGGTGAAATTAACGAGTCTAGTTGCAGGAACCTATATTTAATTGAAATTCTTCTGACTTTGTCTTCACTATATAACAAAACATGTCATACGACATAATTCTGTATTTATAATATTTATACTATACAGGGTGTTCAGACGAAGCTAGGAGAAAATTGAAGGGGTGAATCTATGCAACATTTTAAGACGAAAATCAAGAGTAACAATATTGCGTTTGACGCTTTGTTTATTAGTTATAAGCAAATAAAGAAACGAGATATTTTGCGCCTGAGGGCAGGCAACTGGAGCAACACTGTGCAGCTAGCGACATGACCGTGTCGCGTTGTTTGCCTGCTCTCAGGCGCAATAGCTGGTGTCTTTATTTGCTTATAACTAATAAACAAAGCGTCAAACGCAATATTGTTACTCTTGATTTTCGTCTTAGAATGTTGCATAGAATCACGCCTTCAATTTTCTCCTAGTTTCGTCTGAACACCATGTATATAGAAACCATGACCAAGCTCGAGCACTTGCGAGAAAGATAATCGGTAAATCCCTCCTAGTGGCGAGGGTTGGAAAGTCGCTGCAGAGACACTCTAAATAAAAATATGGTTTGGTTTTGCATGTATTACAAAACATTACAACAGTAATTCCAGTCGTCTCAAATATCTACCAAATGCTAGCTCGCTACTGGCTGAACGGAAAGGACGGCAATATCGGCGTCGGGTTCAACGTGTTAACGAGCCAGCAGCGTTCACGGCAACAGATGCTTTAATATATATGTGGAGAAATCGGAACAGGAAAATTGAATTAAACGACGGGATCCGGTTCGACAAAGGGCCCGATGTAATCTCACGGCAAGTACGCACGCCACTTTACAGGCTTGTAATGGAACTCCCGGACGAATGAAAGTGGATGCCCTTATTGAGGCGGAGGGCATCGTTCTTCTTTCCTTTGATACTTGTTTTCATGCTGGTAAATCATCGTGAAAAGCCACTGCTCGTCTGCAGAAAGAGCTGAACCGAGCCTTCGTGACTTTATCGTTAATTGCATGCACTTCCTTTTGTGCGGCACCGCGGTAAGACTGGTTTGTCACACAATTCTTGCCATTATGGCTGTTATTAGAATACTCGCGTGTTGCTAATTAAACTTACCAGGTGAGTAAGTAAATCTTTTAAATTATTAACAATTAAACAAGAATTGTATTTAGATTCTAAATAAGTTAGCAATGTGTTTAATAATGCTTGAATTATTCAAATTGAAATTATATTTAATGAAATTACAAACTTACTCGAACTTACAATGGTAATTTTAAAATTATTTTTACTATATTTAAATTCTTTAAATATAAAGCTTTACGCTTAATTAATTTATTATGTCGAAATTGAGGAATTTGAAACCTTTTATCTTAACGAATTTAAAAGTTATCAGAGAAATAATTACCACTGCTTATATTAAACTGCTAAGTTTTGTTGAGAATTATAAAAAACAAAAGATTGTGTAAAAGTTAGGTGAGAAGTTTTCGATGCTTTTATATATTTTCTGAAAACTCGTTTGCGCGAAATTTTTGCAGACAGCGTTCGCGAACGTGAAAAATTTTACTAAATCAGTCTGCAAAACTTTTCTCTCCCGACTTTCGATACGTCTACCGCTATTCGATACAATTACAGCTCTTGCGCTGGTTATATTAATTACCTGGCAATCACTGTACCTGATATAACATTACGTTCCATTATACGAACGCTGATTATATCCGTATTACCGAACTTTTAATAGAGACCTACGTTTTATCGTTCCCATTCTTCATCAGTCTGGCTGTTTTGAACTCGTTTCTCTCGTAATTACGGCGATCAATCAAACGTCAATTAACCCGAACATCTAGCGTTTATAAATGCTTTCATTCTAATTTTATCTGCTTAGCACGGGAACAAAATTACGCTGCTAATTTTTAAATGAAACTGATGCACACGGAGACAGCGAGACTTTTTTTTTAATCAAGTAAACCTGAAAATTTACTAGGGAATCATTGAAATAATTTTAGAGTGAACGTGCGATTTGAAACTTTAAATAATAAAATATATATGTAGTAAGAAATATTTTAAATTAAATTACAGTATTTCAATCTTTTTATGTTCGTATCAAGCTGTTCTGGAAATAACTAAGGATATTTAAAGTGTAGTTTCATGCATATTTCAGAACATCAGAGAGATAAATGAATGAAAAAGATAGTAAACATAGATAACAGTTAATACAGCTAATAAATGTTAGAAAAAGATACAGAAAATTCAACAAACGAAATAGATACTTGTACACTGAACATTTACAGAAAAAAACGAAACGTTTTTAATAAAGAGAAAGAACTTCCTTCACACCCTGTTCAGAGTATCTGTTTAACTGAAAAATACAACAGATAGGTCGTTTAATCATACAACTGTTTATTTAAAAATTCAACCAAACTATCACTGATTCGTCAATATAATTTATTATTTCTTGTTATCTCAAATAAACGTTTCGTATATTTATCAATGAAAACATTTTGTTAACAGAAGATCCTATAGAAAACGATTGCAGAGTTGTTTAAAGCATCTTTTTCCTCATTTATTTCCTTCGTCTCTATTTATCTCGTCTTTGATATTACATGACCTTCTGTACTTTGAGCTCGCTCCCATGTCGCCATTAAGAAACGCGATTCAAAAACAGCAACAAGTATGAAATGAGCTTTTCATGTTGCAAAGAAAGCTGATCAAAGAGTGAATAGCAGAGATCTCAAAGAGAAGGATTCTTATGACCCTCTTTAAGCATCGAACGAGTCGAAAACCATTGAACAGGAAAAGACACAGACATCCTTTGTTTCCCCTCTGTTCCACATTTTCCCTGTTTCCAACGATCGTGCGTCGATGAACGTGGAATAAACACTCGTTCGTCGTTCGCCAGAGTAACGTTAGCGATTCTTTTTGCCCGTAAATACGAAATACACGTAAGCCTCTTATCTTGCCTGAAACTAATCTTATCATTCATGCGAAACAAGATCGAAACGGATCAACCCCTTTGTTAAACTTTATATAACGGTCGTTTTAATCATAAATCAATCCTTCATTGAACACCATTAAATTAGGAATCAAGGATAACAATTTGACAAAGACTTATACTATCAACTGTATAATTAACGAATAATCTTTGTTTTTTTTTTTAACTGGGGGCTTAATGTCGCATGGATGAGGGCTTTATGTTGTTTTGGATGAATCTGAGGTTATTTTTGGCGTTTTCTGTGTTGCTGAAGATTTCTTTCAATGAGTTAGGAATAATAATCTGTTTAATATACCTCATGGACATTTAATACATTTAATAGTTCATAACGGTGGATTTTCAAGCTTCGAAACGCGGGAAATAGCTCCATAAGGCTCAGAATTCGAAATCACCCCGACAAACTAGTGAGTCACTGCACCAAAGCGCTAAGGATCCAACAAAATTCGAAAAGACAGTCTATCAATCTCTTTCTCTCTTCCTCTCTTCCCCTCTATCCCTCTTTCTCTTATCTCCAGAAGAAGTAATGGCTAACGATAATGTAACAACCTCCGCCGAGTTTCTCCTGCATGTACCCGCTCCTGTTCACGCACACACTCGCGCTCGTACACACTAACAAGCAACCATCCACATGTACATAGGTGTGCACACGTGTTGTATAGGGGCCACGTAAATATATGTACACCCACATCCAACAGCGGCTATATCGACGGCAAAATAAGGGATCGCCGTGGGAGGGTGGCTACATGAGGGATGCTTCGTGAAGCCATAGACGTTCGACTGCTCTCCATCCATCCGCCCTCGTCCGCCGCCCCCTCGACCGCCACCCCTCGATATTAAAAATTTCAATATCCTAGCCCCAGGGGTGGAAAACACATAATGCATTCAGGTGACGTCCCGGCCATTCTATCGGCGAGAAAAACGTACAGTTTTTCGAGGAATCGAATCCACCACCCCTCGACCACCCTATTCTCGATCCCCCTTTCTTCACCGCCCTCCCCCCCCCCCAATCCCTCCTGACGGGCCGAGGCATCGCCACCACCCACGTTTTCGACCGAACCCTCTCACCCTCCACCCCGTCGGGCCATCCTCCCAGCAGGGTTTACGTGCCACCCTCCAGGACGACGACGACGACGACAACGGAAGCTTCTTTGTTTCTTTCTGTCTTACGTGCGCCACGTGGAGCGTTCCACCACCTTCCTTCTTTCTCTTCTTTTTACTCTTCGTTCGGTCCTCGCCTCGGAGGATTCATCGGAGGAACGGAAATTGATAAGCCGGATTGTTTCGCGGGGGTGGAAGGGGTTGGCGATTGGGACGATGAGACTCTTTGATTTTTAAGATTGGGGGGAATGGATTAGGTTGGGATGTTGTTTTAATCTGTTTCAGTCGCAGCTTTTAGTAATATTGTGGTAGTTATTTGGAATTGATTAGCTGGAATTTTTTTGGCGTTAAACAGGAAGTTGAAGAGTTTTCTGGTTGACGAACGCAGAAGGTAATTGGTGAGGGTAGATTTCGATTGCAATTAAAATGTGTAGACCAAAATATTAAGACTGATATTAAATCAAAAACTAAATTTTCCTAGCTTTTTAAATAGAAGATTTTTAATTGTATTCTTGATTACTTCCACTTCATCAAGCAAATAAAGAGACGCTCAGCAACGAAACAGTGGTCTAATTCAAAGAAGAATCACTCGTTTATACCAGCAAACTAAAACAGCTTACAATTATTCCAAAACGCTCAAATTCTACTTAACGACACCTTAACCCATCCTGCGGATCCAATGGACCATCAAAAACCACCCCCATCTCCTCCGAATTCATAATAAAATCACCAAACTCTAATTTCCCAGCCAGTCAGCAACCCCCAACAAACCATCACTCGAGGCACAGTCCCCAATCATCTCCGACTGTCCCCGTCGAGCAGAATTCCTCTCCAAATTCGACGATCGCTAGATCGCTCGCGCGGCGAGTTTCCTGCCGTTGGAATGGCGTTCGCTGGGGGCAGATACGATTTCCCTGTCGTTCCAGTCGCGCGCCCCGTTTCCGGCGCGGGGGCCAACGAATTGGTAGAAAGTGAGTGCTCGAAATCGAGTCCCCAGTTTCAGGGCCGTCGAGGGACGGCCACGCAGAAAGGGGTCGCTAGAGGTGGGGTCAGGGGGGGAGGGTGAAGAACGGAACGGTTCACGGGGCCGCGATTCTAAACAACTTAACGATAAAATTTATAGTTCCACAGCACGCCTACCCTCGGCCCTCCTCGGGCTTTCCTAAGGGCGAGGAGAGTGGGAAGGGACGAAAAGAGGGCGGGGGGTGGGCGGCTGGGTTGGAAGAGACCTCAGCCGCACATAGGAGGTCTCTTGTACAGGACTTTTACCCTGCAGAGTTGCGTCGTAATTTATGGATGCCGTTCCCTTATCCGCAGGATACGAACTCCACTCTCCCCACACGTTTGCTGTCCTTCTATCGATCCTATATACCGCGACGAAACGGGTGTCCGCGAAGTTTCCGCCCCGTGTGTCGCGTCCCGTTTCTCGCGCGGCGACTCGCAGGGGGGGGTCTCGAGGAAAGCGAAAGTTAATTGAGCAGGACCACCGGGAGGGGGAGGGGGGTGAAGGGGGCTAAGAGTTGGGATTTGTAATTCAGATTTTTCAGCTCGCTTTCTCTTTTACTTTCAACCGTTCGCGCACTTGCCGCTGTCCTCCTCCGTTTCCCGTTCCTCGTCTTATTCTTGGTCGACCCCCTCCCCCCCGCCTGCTCGCGTTTCTCTCCTCTTTCTTTGCTGAATTTATGGAGAGAGTTTCATCGCCGCGGGAACTTTTTAACCGACGCGAGAAGTTCCCGCGAATTTCGAGGACGGCGGAACTCGCCGAATGCCGTTCGCTTTGGGAACTATGTGCAGCGATTGGTCAACTTCGTCTGTCAACTGTTCGTCCCTCTTGTTTATTGGTTTCTGAACAATTAAGTTGAAAGAACTGAGTCGCTTTCTTCAATTTTTTCTCTTGAATTCTTCTGTGAAGACCTTCAGATGCTCCTTCGGTATTGCTGGGCCACCCGTTACACGTCGAAACACACCCTGTACAGAAATGCTTGGTTTGCCTGGGCGCGCGGGTGCTCCAACGCTACGTGTTTGCACGTGGATCCGCGTGTGGGTGCCCGTGTGCGCGCGTGTGTGCGTCTGTGTGTGTTAGTCCACCCTCGAGGGAACGTGGTGCGGGAGAGTGGATGAGGGATGGCTGGGGGAGGCGGGAGGGCGGCCAGCGAAACCCAGATAGAGGACCGGACGGAGACAGCCTCTGTTCCCTCCGTTCCTCGAGCCGGGACGGGAAACCAACCCCCCTCCCCCGTGAAGAGGAAGCGAGGCAGCACGAGCCGTACGCGCGGAGACGAACACAAGAGAGGGTAGTAGGCTGCGCGAGCGAGAGGGCAGCAATGTACGTGGAGGCCCGTCTTATATTGATTTCTGTCCACGCCACCCCCGCCGTGCCTCCGCAGCCCCTGCGAGCCAGCCTGGCACAGGAGGCAGCGCCAGCAGCAGGTGTGGGGGGTCGAAACCTACGGAGAGACAGAGAGGCGGGAAGGGATGAAACACAGAATGCTGCAGCGGGGACCACCGACGGAGATGGAAGAGCAGAGACACGAAGAAACCTCTCTCACTCTCTCCCTCGCCCTCTCTCACTCTCTCTTGCTGCTCGCCGCACTTTCGACGGGAGAGGCCCTCGGGGGTGGCACTCTGTCACATTCAACCCCCGACCACCGTCGCCAGTCCGCCGCCTCCCCGCGTCTCTCCACCCTGCCCCCATTCAAATAACAGGCACCGTTGCTTCGGAGGGTAGAGAGATGGTGGTGGTGGCGGCGGTGGTGCCGATGGTAACGGCAGCGGTACGAGGCTGCTAGTAGATCGGAGGGCGGGCTGACAGAGGGTGAGTTTCGTCCGGCCGAAGCACACCTCGATCGATTGGGCTTGTCCAAGGGTGGAAGAGGTATCCCGTCCCTCCTCCTCCTCCTCCACCCGACCATCCTACCCCCCAGCCACCCCTTTTCGCTTCCCGTTCACTCAACCTCACCTTCGCCACCGCTCGTCCCCCTTCTCCCCCCGTCGACCACCCCCTCGGCCCGGCCTCCCTTCCGTTCGCCCCACGCCGCCCCCCCGTTGGCCTGGCGAAGCCTGACAGCGAGAGGCACGCGTGCATGTGTACGTGCCTTCGCGTGCACGTACGTGTATGGCGAAGGGTTACCATGGCAACCCACCCTCACCACGGGGGTGAAACGCCATTGGCCGGCGCAGGGTCTCGACCGATCGCGGCCCACCCCTGTGTCTGTCTTTGTATCGGCGTCTACGTATGCCGGGAGTCCGCTAGCTTCTATCTGGATACGCGGTGAACCGGCCTGCCTCGCTTTGCTCTAACCGATGTCCGTTGAAGGGTTTCACGGTTTTATGTTTGAAACGAAGGCGAAGTCCAGCTTGTTTTAACCGCGACGGTGTCGATGATCGTGCGTGGCAAGCGACCGAGAATGAATTTTTCGTGATTTCAACCGTACGCATGATAGGTTATACGCAACTAACTTGTAGGAATGAAATGGATGAAAGTTGAATCCATTGTGAGACGAATGATGGCAGATTATTCGTGACTTAGTCGAAAATGGATTTGGTTCCGCCGTTCGAGGGTTAAAAGTTGAGTTACGTAAGGGGGGATGATAAGGTGGTGGGTGTATTGAAATTTTGAGGAAGATTTGGAAATTGGTTGGCTCTCGGATACAGAATCGTTTATTTAAAGAGACTTTCTCTGCTTGGAAGTAATTTAATTATCGATTTACTGCAGAAGTTTATACAGCTTAGAAAAATTTAAGAACTTAAATGAAAGCACGTTTCACTTTCTGTCGTAGCACTTTCGTTTTTAATGCTCTATACACCTTACATACGGTAGCGGACGAAAGCTTAAGACTAAAAAGTCAACGAAATTAAACTAATTTATAAATTTAAATAATACGTTAAACTTACTAATTTATAATTATTAAGCCATTTAAAACATGATTTATAACAAAATTTACATTCTGTGCTAATCAATAAACAGTGTTCCACCATAATAACAATAAAAACGAATGTACAGACAATATTTGCAGATCATAAAACTATGCTCTACATTGTCCTCTCGTCTTAAACTTTTGTCCGTTACTGTATATTCGTGTTCTATTAAAAATTTTCCAGTTATCGCTGTTAGACTGGATGAATTTTTAGAAATGAGAAGAAAAGTTTGCTTTTGATATTTGATTTAAGTTTTCCTAATTTTATTTAACCTTTGGAGTGGCGAAAGGTGGCGGACGATTTTTTTTTTTGGCCAATGTCTTGTTCCATCCTCCGTTCCGATGCATCCGCCCGTTTCTGCATCCGGAGACGCGACTTACAGGTGGCTTGTTTATCACCGGCGACGCGTTGAGAAAGAATAATTACTTGCCGGAAGTAGGCGCCCGCGATTTCAGGGTTCCACGGGCTCCCTCGGCTCCGTTCTTTCCGCGTGGATTTTATTCGCGTTGAGATTGTCGACGATCGAAGTTGCGAACGAATTTGTTCAAGTATTTTGGCAATAATAGGTGAGATGGAGTAAAATTCTATTTATTTAATTCTGTGCAAATAATTTAATAAAAATAGGTAAGAGCTTCTTGACTTATTTTTTTTTTTTAGCAATAAATGCTCCAATTATTTTTTAAAGTAAAGAAAATAATTATTTTCAAAAATCAATGATCCAAAATTTCTCCATTGTTTAATCTCAAGTGAACTTCAATTATATTTCAAAATTCAGTGAACTGAAAATATATGTATAAGCGCAATTTATGATATTTTATATGTCAGTACTCTTCCAACAACATACGATATAAAATTGCTGTATTTTATTTATTTATTTATTTATCTGCTAGAAGAAAACCCATCAGTATTACATAATAAAAAATATTTGTAAAGGGGTTTACAAAAGATTTCTAATCTGATTTCGACATTTATCAATAGAGACGTCAAAAAGAACTATTACGGTGCAAATTGTAGAAATTGTAGAAATTCTACTTCCAGGGTCTGAACACAGAAAGTGCGACTTATATATTAAAGGCTGGAACGTGCGAGGAAACCTGAGTGCTCTTGAAGGAGCATGAAAGTTAACAAAAGAGAGAAGCTGCGGACAAATTATTAAGCTATTTAAAATTTTAAAAAGAAAAGCGATGTCAGCAGCTATCCTCCTAGATTCGAGAGACTCATCACAGGTGAATATGGTTGTGATCTGTAAAGTGCATGGGAGGATTCAGTTTAAATGCTGCAAGTTTGAGAAGACTATGCTGCACTCGTTTAAAAATATGCTTAAATTTAGTAAGCCTTGGAGTCCAAGTCACTGACGCATGCTCCAATTTAGACCTCAGACTGCTAACATTCTTGATATCTGATGCAAATCTCTTAACGTAGCCCAGGCATAGGTATGCCTCGCTAACTATGATGTACATATGAGGCGAAAAATTTAGAGACGACGAAAAACTTATGCCCAAATCACTCACCTCAGAGATCAAGGACAAGGGCAATCCGCACAATTTATAGAAAAAGATATAAGATCAATGCTACGACAAGATCTTTTAAATTTACATTTATTTAATTATAAGTTAAAGGATTGTTATGTTGGTTCATATGCCAATGGTCAATATTAAGTAGATCTAGCTAAATCTTTTACATTGGATATCGATTTAAATGTTTTGAGGTCATTGGCAAATAATAGTGTATGACTGATGCGAGTGAAGATATAATGGTAAATTATTAATACAGAGCAGAAATAATAAGGGACTCTGGGATGAAATCCCTGAAAAACGACGTAACTTGAATTTCAGCCGGGACACAATCTCCAATTCGAACAAATTGCTTACGTCCGGAAAGATAGGTTGAAATCCAGAGATCCCTAAACTAATAAGCAACTGTGTCGAAGGCTTTTTTAAAGCCAGTGAACACAGTACCCACTCGACAGAACTCATTCATCGAGACCAACACAGAATTACAGTAAATTGACAAATTTGTAACTATAGACAACTGAGACATAAATCCATATTGTTTGCACATAAGGCCACTTACAGTGGATCCAACCACATCAACGATTAAGCTCAAAAATAATTTGAAAATTATGTCAATGATACGTATACACCTGTAATTCTCAACATCAGCGAGATCTCCAGATTTAAAAATCAATGATATAGCGCTCGATTTTTATACCGTTTTATTAAGATTACAAATTTTCTTTACCAAAATTGTAAAATCCAACAGCACGAAAGGAGAACGGTTTAAAGGTACCGTTCGTATCTTTAATCAAATCGTAAATAAACATTTTTATACGTACTTCAAACAAAACTTTTCAACTTGTTTAACATTTTACGAATCAAACAGTTGGCGAACGACTCGGATGGCATGCAAATGTATGGAAATGTTGTTCGAAAAATCGGTACACGCGCAAATGGGTAGTCGATGTCGGGGAAACTTGAGGAGAGAGAACTCGTACCCCCGGTGGAACGTTGAATTTAAGGGAGGGGGCGGTCGCGTAAAATTGTTTGGAACAACGAGCCGAGAGTGAAAAGTAAGAGCTGCGGTATAAAGTAATAATCGCGTCCGTTAAACTCCGGAAAGATGTCGAAGGTCGGAGAGTACTTTTCGAACCATGATTTCGTTTGCTCGCGCCAGTTTCCTCGTTTTTGCCCGGGTAAATGGGGAAACTTTATAAAGTTTGCGACATCGGCTAAGTTTCCCTCGCGGCGGAAATACAAGAGGGATCTTCCCCCCCCCCCTTCCGTCGATCGTCCCGTTTAAAAAGGAGACAAAAGGGCGTTCGCGTTACACTTGAAATTAAAACGAAAACGAGAGCAACGCGTTAAACGAGTAATTAACACCCTGTAGATCGATGAGATTAGAAGAAATCAATGATGATGGTAGTGAAAACTGGCAGAAGCAGATGAAACATATTGATAAACATATTTATCATCAATAATGATCGATTGATCGATAAAACTTTTGCGAAACTGGGATTTTACTGAATTCTTCAGGAACAATTTTAGAAGCTTTCGGAACAAATTTCATAGAAATATGGAATAAAGAATACTTTATGTTACTCGTTGTACCTTTCACTTTATACAGTCTCATTTTTAAGAATATGAGGAATCATTTACGTCGAAATTATGCGTTGACGTTCTTTATTAAGAAATTTGCTTATTCGTGTACAACTGTGAACCCCAATTTCACTAAACTTTCTGTCCAGCGAAACAAATTAAAAAATCCCAACAACATTCGTACAGTAACGACAGCAAAGAATTTTGAAGAGTCTACCAGATTTCAAGCAACATTTGCCACAATCTTATAACAGATCCACCTCAACAGTGTCTCAGTTCCCTAAAAACCATAACATTTTCCAAAGAACCGACTCAAAACAGTTTTTCGAGCAAAAACAAAAATTCTTCCTGTCGATAAATTAGGATTCGACAGCAATGTCTAATGATCTACGACGCCATCAAATGAATCATTGTACATTAGCATATAAAACTATGCGGTCAATCGTAAATAGTCAGCGTAGAGATCAGGTTGAATCTACTCAATAAATAGGCGATTTATACAGTAAATTAGGGATCTACTTATTTCAATCCTAGCGTTAACCTTGCTCCAACATTTCCAAAAAAGTCGACCGACCACCCCCTCTCGAAACGTGTCTCGCGTTAACACCCTCCACCCAAACAATCTCATAGCTGGAAGCAGTCGAGCATAGCGCACGGGCGACCGAGCGGAGCGATAAAACGGATGAATGAAATTAACGAGCCAGCAGAGCGGGCCGACATCGAAGGCGCGGCGTAGAAAATGAAACGATCAGCTGACGGGAGTGTCGAGGTCGAGAGGGCCTACGAAGGCGAGGAGCAATCGGGGGCAGGGGACTGGCAAAGAAGACGCGGAAACTTTCCGCGCGCGGTTAGCAAAGAGTCTACGAGGGGGCCAAGGCAGAAGGGGGTGGAGGGTGGGTGATAGAGGGGGGGGGGGCAAAAGCTGCGAAAAGACGCGGCTGATACTTCCATCCAGTTGCATAGAGAGGTACGGAAAGAAAAGGGGTGGCTGCCAGAGAAAGAGCCGCGAGGGTGCAGAGGGGGGCAAGAGGGGGCGAGGTGAAGTGGTACAGGTGGCAGCAAAGGAGGAGAAGAAAACGCGAGACAAAGAGAGAATTACGCTTTTCGCGACACCGCTGAAGCAACAGAACAAGAGAGAAAGAGAGAGAGAAAGAGAGAGATCCACGGGATTAGACCGTCGAGGCAGCCCCCTCTCCCCTTTCAGAAAGGGAGTCGAAGGCGGGGAGGGGCGGAAGTCATAAAATAATTTAACCCACTTTAAGAAGAAAATTAACAGAACGGCGAAAGTCTTTAAGATTCCCCGCAACTCGGTTTCCACCCCGTTCCACGTTCCAGGTCGCGCGCGCGCGCTCTCTCTCTCTCTCTCTCTCTTGCCACCCTCCGCCTCCGTTCTCCACCCCCGGCCTCCTCCGTAGCCGCTGTCGTTTTTCCTCCTCCGGTCCCTCGCCCCTCCGTCGTCTTCGCCCCCATTCTTCCTCTCTTACCTTCTTATTCATTGAGCAGCCACCCCCACCACCGACGGCAGCGGCGGCGGCTCGCCACTTTCTTCATTGACTCTTTCTTTCCGCTACGAGAGAGCGTACTACTACGAGACCCCGTGTTTCTCCCTCCTTCCTGCCCACCACCCACCCCCTAGCCCCGCCGTCTTATTTCGTGGCGCGCGGGCGGCTTCCCTTTCGCGCCCGCCGCCACTGTTTTTTCTCTAATTATGAATGAAAACGCCGCCGAGCACAGAGCACCGCCACCACCCCTCCGCGCACTTCGTCCTGGTCCGTGGAACTCCTTCACCCTTGCTCTTTCCGCGATGGTTCAAGTCTACGGAGCAGCAACCTGCTCCGCGGCCGCCTTTTTCCTCTCCCAGCGACGCTTTCTCGACGGGAAACCCTTCAGCCTCGCTGGCCCGGTTACCAGACGGCAAATTGCATTGTTTCCTCTGGTTCCAAGACGAACTTACTCTCTTTTCTTTTGTTTTTTGTTTTCTGTGAAACGTCCATGCTTGGCGGACTCGTTCTGGCCAAGTTAAGCGTTTTGTTCGTTTTCAGATTTCGTTCGAAAGGTGGCGTTGAGGGGGCTGTTTCTTCGGGTTCCACGTTTGGTTTTGTTTCTTTTAGCTTTGTGCTGAGTGTGGTTCACACTCTCTGGGCTGGGTTAACGTTAAATTGTTTGTAGGGTGACGATGTAATGGTTATTCTTGAAGTTTCAGGTTATGTGTGATTTAGGTTAAGTTAGCTTCGAATTCTACGCATTTCAAAGCGATCTTTCCGTCAGTTTTGGGGTAAGTTTCATTATGTAAATTCTTCTTGCGGTGATTGTTCTTAAAATTTTGTGTTGGCGGTGTTAGTTTCGGTTAGGTTCCGATTAAATTGTTATTAAACTAATGATGTAACGCTGTTAAAACAGTTTCTATACAATGATGTTGTCATAGTTGCGTAATTTAGAAGAAATCCACAATCTACACGAAATAAAATCAACAAAAACCCGTTGCAGACATTTTAACAACCCTTCCACAATTAACCCAGTAACCGATCTACCAGGAACGAATAAAGAGAAAATAGAAATGACTGTAAAAATGACGAACTCGAGCGCAGCGCAATGAAGAAAAGCGACAGGAATTACCGACAAAATAAAGGGAACCAGAAATTGCATCGGTCGTTAATCGCAGCCGGAAGGTTCAGCCAACAATTTCGCGGTTCGCTTTGTTTTCTTATCGCTGCTACAAGTGGCGGTCCCGTTGTCGCGCGCCAACTGACCCACTTTCACCCCTTTTTTCTCCCTCTAATTATGAATGAAAACTTCGGCAAGTGTCGCGCGGAGAGGGGAACGTCCGCGGGAAGGGGTTAAAAGGCGGAAGGGGGGGAGGGGTTGCAGAAGCACGCGAACTCTTCTTTCGTCGCGCCGACTCGGCTAGTGGGTACTTTTAGTTTTCCACCCCTTTCCTCGCCCTCCCGCCGCAACCCCCTGCCGCGGCCGGAAAACTCGCTTTCCACCGGGAAAACCGCATTATCGTAAAATTTGACGTTCCCTGTCGCGTGCCGTTTTACCGCTGACAGCTCGTTCCCGTTTTATTCGCCGGCGGATAAAACGGGTCGAAGCTTAAAACAGGAGCGCGCACGCTGTAAAATGTAGGGGAAGGTTTGTTCGACGTCGGGGGTGAATGATTTTTGGAGGGAAATTAAGCTGCAAGATGTTCGTTGATTGCTTATCTTTAATGGTGTAGAGATGGTGGATGGTTGATTGAGAATTTCGAATCGTTTAGGAATGGTATTTGTATATTTTCTGTTTCTTCTTTTCTTAGAAATTAGGTAAATTTGATTTGATTTCATGACGACTTGAATGTTGAATTTTTTAAGGAAATATGATTGAAGGTATAAGAATTTATTTGAAGATTTAGTAGCAATTGTCCATTTAAAAAATGGCAATTTTGTGTTTGTATTCAGAGAAAAGTATGCTATAAATACAACGTATACCTCAAAAATATGAAGCATGCTTTAATAAAAGTTGTAAAGAATATCTTAATAAAGATTATGCTAATTATAAAAAAATTCTAATCAAATGCCAACCCACTATCATCCCTCTCCAAAACGGAAATTGAGAGTTATCGAATTCTATCTACTTCCGTTCTTAAACTATAATAAATACACTGACCCACAAAATTTATCAAGTACCTTCTTCGCCATATCTTCTTTTAATTTACGTATATTCATCCTAATTAAAAATTGCACTGATTTATTAAACAATTTAAAGGATATCAAGAAGAACTCACAATTTTTTAACAATAAATTATTGTATATTTCCCTCATTGAAAGACAACTTCCGGTTGCTAGACTATCATCAGACTATTCTTCGAAATGTTGACTTACAATAAAAATAAACAAAAATAAGTTTGTTTATTATTATCAGCTGAACATTGATTTAACCGTTGATATATTTTATGGTGCACCATGTTGATGTACTGTATGGAACACCATACGAGGGAGCAATGCGTTCAATTATGAAGCGGTTATCATTTTCGCGAGTACCCAAGACGACCAAGGGGTGTCGTTCCCCATTACACAGCTTAAGGCGAAGCACACCTATGGGGGTTCGTTTCCAACCGAGTCTGCAGCCCCTTCAGCCTCGACCGGATGTTGCCTCGTCCCGGAAGCACGTACATACGCGACGAAGAACGTGTGCTTACACCCTGACGAGCGCGAATTGTCTGGTGGGATTGACGAACGTTTACTTTACCCCGATTGCGACTGTAGTTATGTCAATTCCGTTGCAACGTAATGATTATTGAACCAACGTGGTGACAAATACTCACTTTACTCAAGCACGTGTATTACGCTATTTTTTAAGAAAAAATTTCCATGGAATTAGCTTTGAAATAATTAACTAGAATTATTATACGATTAATGCATTTGTTTGGAAAATGTGGCTGTTTAATTAGAAACATATTTGTTTATTAATTTTAATAGGTTGAGGACAATTAAAGATAAGAAAGAGGAGGGAAAGCTACAAACAGGTGCCTCATATACTCAGGTAAAAACAGTAAGTAAATGAAGAAATAAAGGATTGAATTACGAAATTCTTGAAAAGAATATATTATAGAAGGAAACGTGTAAAATTTGAGTGTTAACACTAGGTTTATGGAACCCGTCAATTCGACGAATTTCGGATTTCATGACGAAGATTTGCAAAAACAATTATTATTATTCTCAGCAATTTTTGTTGACTTCTATTCATGGAATCATACAAATATACCCTGATCTATTTACTTCTCAGCTCTGCAATTAAAATTATAAAATTCTGTACGATGTATACCTATTTCATAAAAATGTATATTGGAAATAGATATACAAGAAACTTCATGGAATGGTACAAATATACTCTAATCTATTTACTTCTCAGTTCTGCAATAAAAATTTTAAAATTCTGTACGATGTATACCTATTTCTTAATAAATGTGTATTAGAAACAGATATACAAGAAACTTCATGGAATGATACAAATATACCCTAATCTATTTACTTCTCAGTTCTGCAATAAAAATTTTAAAATTCTGTACGATGTATACCTATTTCTTAATAAATGTGTATTAGAAACAGATATACAAGAAACTTCATGGAATGATACAAATATACCCTAATCTATTTACTTCTCAGTTCTGCAATAAAAATTTTAAAATTCTGTACGATGTATACGTATTTCATGAAAATGTATATTGGAAATAGATATACAAGAAACTTCATGGAATCATACAAATATACCCTAATCTATTTACTTGTCAGCTCTGCAATAAAAATTTTAAAATTCTGTACGATGTATACCTATTTCATAATAAATGTATATTGGAAACAGATATACAAGAAA
>JAOPTO010000989.1:89452-200849 GCA_033822845.1 Tetrapedia diversipes
TCAACAAAAATTAATAAATTGGTTTATAAGAAATTTTTATAACTTTATGTTGTTTGTGAGAGCAACGTTGAGAATTATGACGGAAACAATCTTTATAAGTAACATTATGTATAGTGGTACTTGTGTAGGATAAATATGAATTAAAGCAATTTCCTATCTTGCTTCCGAAAAGTGTGAAAAGTGCAGTCGAAAAGTTTTCACGAAGAAACGAAATACACATAAAAATATAATTAAATATAATCAAATATAATAATTGCATATTTGTAAAATTATTTCGAATACATTTGATTTAACGTGATTGACCCTTTTTTAAGTCATCACAGTACTAAACTAAAAGAATGCTGTACTATAGAATATTTTCTTAAACTTTTAAACGTAATATTCAAACACGATCAACCTCATCATGCTTATTAAGAATAAAAAAATGTTCGCCACAAGTTTTATCGTAACAAGCGTTTGTACTTGTAAGAATCTCTTAAAATTCACATCGACCTTGCAAAATCCGAAATTAACAAACGAACTCGTCTCGCTCGATTAACAGCTCGAACACCATTAAAACCCTCCATCAAGGAAAAGTAGATATAACCGTGCTCAACCAGATATTCCAGCCACACCTCCCTAATATCCACGCGCATAAAGTTATCCATCATTTCCTTCCACGTAACCTGTTACCCAGCTCAACCCTCTGCTCCACAATCGTGACGCTCGAGTCATCGCGAATGTAAATCGGACGAGAAAGCTGCCACGCGAGCGAACAGGCTTCTGTCCGCTCGCGGAACCAGTATTCCATCCTGTCGCATCCATTGGACTCTTCACCTGCTGTCCAACAACGGAAACCTGTTCCTCGCGGTTCTTCAACCTCCGATATGACCAGAAACAGCATCAATCCGAGAGAGATTTAGGGTAGAACAAATACAAATTACAACCCTTAATTACCCTGCTTTCAAATATACCGATCCGTTGGTTTTAAACTTTAATCCGCTGCTGTACACAATTTTAATAGAGAGATTGTCTTTAAAGAATACATTAACACTTTACCGACCGCTCGTGAATCAATTTATTCCTGACCAGTTCATTCACTTCGCAAGGGATACATCATTAATGAATCGAACACAATGATTTCCTTTGAATAATTAATAGATTAACATCCCATTACAATATATATATACGATTTTGCTCAAAATAGTCACCTTCGTGTAAGGGAACATTACAAAACTTACAAAGTGAAGCATATAAAAAGTCGATTAATAGGCTTCCGGTCGGTAAAGTGTTAACGTAGGTCTAAAAAGACCCAGGGTGGACTTCTTGCGCCATGGCCAAAGATCGGCCATTGGATAGAATATAGAAACAACTGAATAGAATTATTAAGGCTAATGCAGATGAATAACCCTTTGGCACACATTTTTGTTGTTTTCGATTGAGGAAACAAGAAGAAGCAGACGATTGTATGATCTTGATACAGCATATAATAATAGCGTACACAACCCATCCATAAGTTACTAGACACTTGTCAATTTCAAACAAAATACTTGTCACGTTTGACACTCGGTACAACCTTAAAAAAGGAGTACAATTTAATCTTCCCTATAACACAAGCAGTTATTGAGTAATAATTTCATTCTACAATACTGTCTGAAATTCCTTTTAAACCAAGCTTTTCGACCGCCCAATGATTTACGAAAGGGGGTTTCTGTACATCAGAAGCATAAAATGAAGCATAAAATCAAGAAAATCGCAGAACACCCTAAAAACGACCGTGCACCAGTGAGACAACCAAAAAGCTAGAACGATGACTCCCAGAATTCCACCGTTAATCGGATTACACAAACGTTGAGGAGGGAGGGGATGGGGATGGTTTTCCTGGCATAAAACCGTGAACGCGGGGTACGAGCTGGTTTTCAATTTTCGATGATTCCACCGAATTCGGTAACAGTGTTACGGGGGTGGCAGGAGGGTGTGTGTTGGCATCGTGCATCCAGCAGAGCCACCCCGTCCCCACCCGCCATCCCCCCCTGCTTTTGCGGTGGCTGTTCACCATGGTACATATATACATGTACACGTATACACACGCGTATATATATACAGGGTGGCTGCCGCTTCGACGGGGCTTTAAGACAGCGTGTGTGGGAGTGGGCGTGGTCTTGGGGTGGCCGCTGGCCAATCAGCAGCCGCCGGTTGCCGGCCACCCCCGACCCACGTGGTCCACATCCCCCAACATACATATTGATCTCGTGGTCCTTGCCGACCGCCGCGCCAACCCCTCCAAACCCACCCTCCCTCGTCACACCCGTCCCCTGTTCCCAACCCTCCTCGTCCGTCCCTCTCTGTATCGTGCAGGCCACCGTACACTGTATCCCTTCTCACCCCTCTCCCCGTAACCCCTCTTCGCCCAGTGAACCTATCCACGTCGGGTCTCCGCTTCGTGGTACCCTCGTCTACGTCGAGCGTCGTCGTCCTCTCTCACCCCCTGCGAGGGACGCTCCGAGAGGGGCGGAGGGGGTCGAGGTCTGACCAACGCGCGAGGAAATTTCGAAAGTAAGCGGCGTCTGGTTTTTCGCGGACCTCTCGTTCCGTCTACTGGGGGAGGATTCGAGGGGGTGGAAGGGGACGTCGTCTCGTTTCCGACGGTGTCGAGTTTCCGCGGAATGGAGATTGTTCGGGCGATGGAAAGGCCGATTCGAGGTGAAGAAGACACGACGCACGGCCGGTTCATTGAGAGGCGAATCCGTGGCGATTAGTCGTTTCTCGGATCATTGGTTTAGCCGGGGTACGTCTCGATGTGAGACGGTGAATTGGAGATTGTATATAATGTGATGTAGACACGGTTACGGAAGCAGTTGTACGATTATTGTATTTATATTTTGAGGCAGATCCAGTATTTCGTTCGGATAACGGCAAATGTGCGAGTATGCGCGATTATGTGAAAGTTCTGTCTGTTCTGAAGGATGAAATTGTAATATATCTGATGCTCGTTAATTCGTAAACAGGTATGAAGATGGAAAAAGTTGTGATATGTACAAGTGCAACATGTATGCAAATTTTTGCAGCCACTGTACACTCTGCGAAATAAATATTTTTATGTAACTAGGAAGCACATTCTTCTAAAGTGCTCCAAGTATGAAATATTCAGTCTAAATTTGACGTTAAAGTATTGTTAGCTGAATATTTCTGCGAAAATGCTTCTTTTCTTAAAAAGTTAAATGTTCTATGATTAACATCATTAACATAACATAATAGTTGAATTGTGATGAAGAGATTATTTCAATCCTATCTTAGTAAATAGTAAAATAAATTTCTGCTCGAGTTGCATTATATTACAGTTCAGTAGCGATCACCGATTCCACATGGTAGTTTGTAACAATATTTGCTCATTTTATGTTAAACAATATTCTACTGTAATTTAGCGTAGCTTAGGTCTGTAGGGGAGAAGGATTGTGTAGGTTCTTTGAGAATACCGTTTGGTTGATTTATAATGTGTTTCAGAGATACCAAGGAACAGAAAAGGATGTACGGTAATTGAGAATCGTCGGCAGCTTAATGGCTCCATAAAGATTCAATTATTGCTCTATTTAAGTCACCCTCGATTAATTCGAAGGTTCTTAGGTCAAGTAACCAGCTCGTTTTACATTCTTCGCTCCTGTTGTCTACCGTGGTGCCAGTCTTGGTAAATTGGCAGCGAGATTTTCATGTAGATTATTCCACGTAATTTTGCTGAAAGCTGTTCCCTCCTCCTTGGAATTTTTATCTATTCTAAACGGAATTTTATAGGTAACTTTCAATCTTAATCTTCTAAACAATATTAATGGTCATTTACATGAAATTGTTGTGAATTTTCACTAAAGATAGGTTTATTGAAAAATGAATAAGCTTGTATTTAAATAGTTATTAAAAAAATAATAATTACACGCGTGTAAGCTTGGAAAAAAAGGAAAATGTGTAGAAAATCTTTAATTTCTAATATTCTACAATATTCTAAGGAATCTGTAATTTTACGTATTCAATTTATTATTATACAATAAATCTGTTCAATTTCACTAGAAAGATATTGTAACTTCAATGTTCGTGTTTATAATTCAGTGAACATTATTATTTTCATTTGTAATCTATCGAACACTTATGAAGTTTAAAGTAAAAGTGACTTTGTGCTATAATTAGAAAATGAAACCATCACTTGTTAATTATTTGTATTATAACGATGATTTGTGAACGCATTTATCAAAATTGCTTAAGTTTACGAAAGTCTGATAAATAATTTTCCATCCTTCTCCTTTTCCAAACAAAATTGCTGTTCCTTTTACAGAACACAGTTACTAAATATGCAACGTAAAATTTAATTCCATGATTTCCAAGTACCTACGTTCTTTCTATGTTTTACTTACTTATATTCCTCAGATTAGCTAGAAATATCAAAGCAATTTCTGACAATTTCAGTATATTTCCATCAAATCTTCAATTTCAAACGTCCGCCTGCTAATATACCAGAAATCCTATCAGTTTCTATCTTCCTAATTTGTATTTTATTTTTTCAAACAGAATCGTATTTCAATAGAATCTTCGCTTCTTTAAAATAAAACGTTGAACTACAAGCTACATCAATTAATTCAAAAATTCAAAAGAAACATAATTAAGTAGCAAGTTTAAAAGTGGATTCGGTATAGTAATGTAATTTAACCGTCTGATCAATTTCCTGAATCACCGTGGGTACAGCAGCGGACAAAAGTTTAAAACGAGTGTACAATGGTAAAAACATACTTCTATGATATGCAAATATTGTCTGCATATTGATTTTTATTATTATTACGACAGTACACTATTTATCGATTAGCACAGAATACAAATTCTGTTTCTCGTGTTATTCCTTATAAATTAATTAATCTGTCTTCGTTGACTCTTTGGCCTGAAAACTTTTGTCTCCCACTGTGTATTCTTGAAATAACACGACGGTCTCGAGTGTGTTGTTAATATTTCTCTCGGCAAAAGGTCTTCGTCCCCGCGGTGGCCGAAAATATCTCTTTCTAAGGGGGAAACGGTCACGATTTTCCAAACTTTTCGCGTCCCGAAGGAAGTCGGTCCAGGGACCCTCGCCGATTCGCCCGTTGAATTATTAAACAACGTCACGTTCGTTGTCAGTTTATCGGCGAGGCTTGCGTTTGCACGTGCAAATTGTGAGCTCACCTCCTGCTCCCCCCCCCCCCTACTTTCCGTTCCTTCGTTTCGACGTTTTGTTCGTTGTCTCGGTGAAACATTCATACCTGAAGCCGTACGGACTGGAACAGTCTGTCGGGTAATCGAGCCAATTAATCGACTCGAAATAACCGGCCAGCGGGCCATCTTTTAAGGGACGATCGCAACGAGCAGTCGGGATGCATGTAAAATTCATTCGAATTCGATCTTGCGAGCTTTCGTTTGCTGAGAATTTTAGCTGGCCTACTTAGAGCTCGACAGAGACGATAAATGCATCTTAATTGATTTTATTTTAAATTACGACACTTCATTTGCTGCACTTTTAAGAAGTTTGTTAAAAAATAACCTTCAATAATTTATTTACATTCGTGGCATGCTTTAAATTTTTATTTTTAAGTTAGCAATGAAGGATTCTACCGATGTTGGCATGTTGATAACTTAGAAAATAAGTGGTATAATATAATTTAGGCGTTCTAATATTTATTGTATATTAAGTTTTTCTTTTTAATCGTTGAAGTTCTATTATTGACCGTTTCCTTGATCCTTTGTGACCTTTAATCCATAGTCACTTTCCATATCTAACAACTTCTAATCGTTTACAATCTCTGTATATACTAATATTCGAATTAACCCAATTATTATCTTCATCATTACTAACAATCATACATAAATATCGTAAAAAGCTTATCATTTCTACGACTAATATCTCTACGAAACTAACATCTTCTGTGATCAGTGAATAACTATCAGAATCATTATTTCAAGATATTACACCTCTTTTTAACCCTTCCCAACCTGAACCTAAACAATACACAAAAGCAATATAGAGTCATAACTTCCTCTACGATCAAACACCAAACTCAATAGCCCGAAGCTTTTCAACAACCTTGCAACCCTCACCAACCTTCTCCAAACAACATACAATTTTTAATTCCTTAACAATCGATTACCAAAATCTTCTGCACTCTTGAAACCCCCCTCCAGCTCTCCGCAGTCAACCCAAAATTCAAATCTTTTCACTAATCAATCACCAAACTGGATGCTCTAAAACAAATCGCGCAACCATCCAACCCCGTTCCAACCCTCCCCAAACAATACACAAAAGCAACACGCAATTTCCACTTTCTCCACGATCGATCACCGTAACACGGTGCTCTAAAGCATCCCGCAACCTTTCAACCCCCGCCGATCCACCCCAAAGCCAATGCGCGACGATTCCCAACAAAACGTGGCTGCCACGGTCCCCGAAAACCGTCTCATCCCGTTAACGAGAAGCGATCGCGATTCCAGCCGAATAATAGCGAGGCGTTTCACACGGCGGAGCAGCCGTCCGACCTCCCGAGGTCCATGAACGACCGATCGGCGGGCTCCGTCGCTGCTGTCAGTTGCCTCGACGCACGACGCGTGTTCGCGAGCGCACAAAGGGGTTGAAACAAAAAGAAAAGAGAGAAAGAGAGTGAGAAGAAAGAAGCGGAGTGAAGCAAAAAGGGAAGAAAAACAGCGGCACGGGTCAGCCAACGGAACGACACAGAAGAGGAAGCGAAGAGGGTGGGGGGGGTTGGTAAGGGGGAGAGAGGGTGGTTCGCGGACAGAGAGGAAAGCTCGAGGAATAACAAAGCTATAGCCGTGTTCCCACAAAGGCAAAGCCTGACCTTCCACCCCCCCTCCCCCCTCTCGAACGCAGCCCCTTTTCTGGCTTTCCGTCGCTCCGCTGAAACAATACGGGCGACGGTAAAACAAAGAAATAAACATGAAAAGACAAAAGGCGGCCGTTTGAATCCGTAATTTGCCCCGCGATCCCCTTTGTTTTCGGGGGCCCCGCGCTACATCCCCCCCGGGGCCTCTCCTAGGCGAACCAGACGCCGCGACGGGTCCCCCTGAAACCGTGGATTTTACGGTTACGACCGGGAGTGCCTTAACCCTTTCCTACGAACTCTTGAGGTAGGTCCTGGAGAACGTTGCGCTTCGTTTCGAACGGCGGCTCCGCTGGAGGAGGATCGGGTATCGTCGGGGGCCGATCGGGGGATGGTTTATTTCGATGATGGGATCGTACTCTGGAGGGTGTAGGTTGTTTTAATCAAGATACGCGTGGGTTAGTTGGGAAACGGTGAAAATGATAGTTCTTGTGTGTTTAAAGGGATAGGGAATTGTGCATCTTTGTTTCAGTGAAGCGTGCTTGCTGTTTGTGAAGTGTACTGGTTAATTAAAAGATTCAGGTGTGAAGTACTTAGTAGAGAATCTTTAGTAGCCTCATAGTTAACAAATATGACTCCTTCGATATTTTTTGTTTTTGGAATTTAGAAATCGCGAAAACTTACACTCTTCAGCCCCCATTTTCACTAGTAGAGAATTTTCAGTAACCTCATAGTTATTATATTATATTATTATAACTCCAGAATTATCAAGAGTCATGTCTCACTCCTTTGGTAATTTTGCTTCAGGAATTTTGAAATCGCGAAAATTTAACCTTTACAACCCCTTTTTTCATCATTCTTTCTGATTCTTATAAATCTCCTTGAATTCCCCAATGAATGTATGAGTACCGTTAACCATTGTTTTAATAAACACCAATTTAAAGTACTCTGATGTAAAATAATATTGTCCTTCATATTTATTGGATTATTGTTTCCAACAGACACGAAAAACGACCTAACTTTAAGCTCGTCGTATCTAAGATTTCCAGCCCTTACGAATCTGTCCGTAAAAACAGAAAGGCATTTCAAGAGCTCACCAATCAACCCAACAAAAGAACCACAAACACTTTATCGCGTTTCACATCGACAAATCGTTCGCGCCATTCGTCAAAGGGATCGATCACCAGCTACGTAACCGTCGAACGTCTTTAAAGGCCGTCGCGTCGGTTCAATTAAGCGACAGCCTCCAGCGGGGCGAGTTTTCAAGGGCGCAGCGGCGATCAAAGAAAAGGAGGCCGCGTAAAATTCCTCGAGGAAACTTTTCAGCGGGGAACTCTTTCCTCATTTCAGCGCGCACTTGAATTATTCACAAGCTTCTTCTTCTTCTTCTTCTTCTTCTTCTTCTTCTTCCAGCTTTTGTTTCTGGGCCAGGGTCGTCGTCGTCGTCGTCTTCGAGGTAGCAACGATCCCCGGCCGACGAACTTTCTCTCTTAAGTAAGACATTTTCCTAACTACTTCGCGCTATTCACCGGGATCTCGGGCGCCGCGACGCCGACGCGTTATTTAAACGGACTCGTTCGTTCGTTCGTTCAGCGACTCTTAGCACGTGGTTGTTACCCTCCCACACCCCTCTGCCATTCACCGTTCCGCTCTTTTACTTTTACCACGACAACTTTCCCCGTGAATTTATTACGTGCACTGAATATCTGGCGCGCGGCGTGATTCTCCTTTTCCCGTTTCTCTGTGTCACGACGAATGCTTCTTCGTTTCTTTCTTTAAGATGCGATGATTCGTTGCGTAGTTTGCGCGGATGACAATTTCTCGGTTTAACCCTTATGGGTTAGTACAAGTGTGCCTCTCAACCACCATCGATGCGTGGTGTTCTACTGAAAGTGTGCCCCTCGAGCACACCGATGTATGGCACACATTAATCAAATTTAATGAATAATATAAATATCGTGATCAAAATTGTATTATTTCTGAAATGAATAAAGATTGTTTCGAATGACTTTAATATTATTATTCACACGTCATTGTAGCATTTAAAGTCTAACACTTAAAAACTTGCAAGTCAAAATAAGACGAGAATAAGTTAGAGCTGCTGATCGATGTTCATTCTTAAGGGTAGGAGTGTTAAGGGTTAATCAACCTGTTTAATGAAACCTTCGACGAGGCAATGGTGAAACAAGGATTATTAAACAGTATGGACTATAATTTTCTATACAATTCCAAATTGAACTTTTAGTATCCGTCGTGAATTCACATTAACCAAAGCTACGTTTTAAATCACCTCAACACAGACACAGTTGCAAAGTGATTAATTTTAATAAAAAAGAAAAAAAAACAGATTCCAAAAATTAGTAACCTCCCGTTAAAGATGATTACAGTAAAACCACTCGCGTTCGGTCGATCAACAACCATTGCAAACCACCCCAAACAGTCCTTCGCTCGTTCAGCATCACCCTCATCGGTATCCGTCTACGTGTTACGAGCGAACCATGAAAAGGCAGGATGCCTGGCTGTGTGTGAAAAGCGTGAAGGAAAGAAAATATATCAGAACCCACGTGGTGCATACGCACGCACACCTATACACAACACCGCTAATAACGAACGATATCTCGAGCAAGGAATCCTCCTGTGAAAGGGTTCGCGAGGGGGTCGAGAAGGGACCAAAGGGTAAAAGGAGCGTTCCGGGGAGAAGACACGATGGAAGGTGGGACTTTAGAAATTCGAGATAAGACCCCCTTTGTCGACAGTTTTCACGACAGTAACCCTTTCGCTCCGACAACCGTCGGAGGCTGTGCTCGCGAGCGGCCGTGAGACCAGCGACACCCTTCGACCTTCTCCCGTTTGGAAATTCGCTACGTGACGCCTCAGCCGGTGGAAATCGGCTTCGTTCCTCTCGCGGTGCGCCTTCCCGGCTGTCTGACTGGGATCGGGACGTTTTAACTCGTTCGCTGCCAGGCAAATTTAAAACGTCTTGCCCGGGCCGTCAAGATTTTATTTTAAAGAAAACACGGAATTTAGCAAAATCTGATAATATTAACCCTTTGCGCTCGAGAGGTGACTGTTAGTCACCAAACGATAGTTTCACAAATTTTCAGATTTTAGTTAGTTTGTTCATTATTCAGGCTCACAGGTTAAATAGTCGTATATGTAAATTTTAGTATATCACTTAACTAAACTAAATGACGTTTAATATAGGCGAATCTTAGTAAATATTTCGAATTTGTAAATTTTTGAAGTTAGTATCGTCAGACGACTAAGAGTCGCCTCTCGAGTGCAAAGAGTTAATTTACAGATACAGTATTGAAATGACATTTGCTGTAATTTGAAAATGAAAAATAACATTACGAGATATCTCGTGGTTGGCAGTGAATCGGTTGAAGGGCCTGGAGAATGTTCCCATGACGGAGGACCTGCCGTGGTTTCCCGACGAGAT
This sequence comes from Tetrapedia diversipes, assembly GCA_033822845.1. Taxonomy (NCBI): domain Eukaryota; kingdom Metazoa; phylum Arthropoda; class Insecta; order Hymenoptera; family Apidae; genus Tetrapedia; species Tetrapedia diversipes. Next base: position 99,713 of record JAOPTO010000989.1, read on the forward strand.
TTTAATTATTACCGTCAGGGCTGAGTCGTCAGTTTCCGTGGTCGGGTTACGTTCTCTAGAAGTTGGAAACGGCATCAATCGGAGCGATTGGTACGGTTGTTGGTGAATTATTGAAGGTTGCTGGAAAATTGGACGTCTTCTGGGGATAGTAATTGACGTTGTACACGGGCGAGTAACTTTCGTTGTCGATGAAATGATTGTTAACGTTTACGTTCGAAGGTGTGGACCATAGGAATTCAAAATTCCCAGCTATAACGTGTGAGCAAGTGAAAACAAAGATAGAGTATCTTTAGGCGAAAGGAGTCTCGTGAGTAAGTCGTGAATTAAACGTGTAATTGAATAGTGCATAGAGAGAGAGAGAGAGAGAGAGAGAGAGGAATAGTCTACTCTCATATTTTGTACTGTCTCTTCTTATTGTAAGCAAAAATGAGTCAGGATCTTCACTTAGAACAATACATATAGTCGAGGGCAACGAACTACACAATCATTTACCACAAATAAATAAAGAAGTTACCCAAAACATTTCCATATCACATGAAACCCCGTAATTCCTATTTCTCTTCCAATTCAACTACCCCTGTTTAATTACCATCTCGTGTTATTATTCCCTAAAACACTGAAATAAACTTCAACCATCAATCTCACTTCGAAAGAAGTATACCCACACTAAAACTGCGAATAAACATTACAAACGAATAACAAAAATCATCCAAACGCTTTCATCCTGCATCGAAGCCTCCTTTCCGAAACCCTGCTTCTCCTCAAGGACCTCAAACTACATAATACCCCTAATTATCCCGGCATCCCTCTTAGTACCGCATCAAAATCGCTCAATCTTGATCATCCCTCCTCGATCACGTCTCTGCGACTATCGTCGAAAATTAGCCCGCAGTGGAGCAGGAGGGTACGGGCGCAAAGTGCATATCGGCGGCGCAGGAACTCGCATACGAGGCGGTTAGGCCCGGCTGTTTCCGTTTATGTGTGTCAGGAGGATGCTGCCAGGCACTCAGGCTCCTTAGCCGCGACGACGAATATCAGTTATTGATGGAGATAGGTAGGCAACGTCCCACGCCGAAACAGCGAGGCAGAGATGAGACAGGTTCGGCTTGAATTACATCCGGCCGTGGTCTTTAGGGACAAATCAGGCCAAATCGGATCCAACGACGTCGAGTCGACGCACGGAATTATGCACATGGTTAATTTCGAGGCGTGTCCCGTCTTCGATCACCGCGTTTCCATACCCCTGGGCCGGTTCCGGAAGTCGAGACAGTAATCGTCAGGTATTAGGTCTGCGCGAAACTTCTGTGCGTTTCTATGAAAGTTCTGAACGTTCGATTTTGATGAGAGAACGCTTTCTTATGGTTCTTGGCTACTTTTACCTATGCTTGAATAACAAGAAGGATCAGAGTGATAGAAACTTTTGAATAAGCTTAGTGATTCAACCCTTTACCTGATTATTTTATTCAGTAGTTACACGTAGTAGCATTAAGTTTGTTTGTTAGTTTAATGCTTTTCGACGTGAACCGCAAAATATTGGAATGCTACAGCTAATTTGTATATTTATTTAAGTTCGTGCGATCAAACTCAAAAGTTATTACTATTAGTAGTATTAGTATTTTTGCTAACACTCTTAAGTACGTTCTTTAAAATAAAATCTTGGCACCCTGGGCCAAGACACTCTAAATTTATCTAACAATGAATGGGTTGAAGAGCGCACAGCGAACACCATGAAACCGTCAAAAAGGCAGCCACCTAACGTGAAACAGGATCAAGCAAATCCATCCTCGATGCATCCAACTCTATTTCTCCTCCAATTTTGTTCATCCACCGAACCTACCACCCCTCCCTTCCCTCGTTTCCCATTCACGCCGTACGCGTCCTCTTCGACCAGCCATACGAATAACGTTCTGCGAATCCACGGCGTCCCTATTCAACCGATCAACAGATGGGACAAAGGCTCGTAAAAAGGCGAAACAGAGAACGAACGCTGCGAAACGGGTCCAGGAGGGCGCATCCGCGTTCCGAGCCGCGAGCGGAGGAACGCAAATCGCCCGAAGCGGAACGCGCGGCAGCCACGGCACATGGCGGCGGGGCATGAATTTATAATTTCCGTCGCGGTGCACCCCTTCGGCGATACGAGCTGTCGTTCGCGTCATATAAATCAAAATCAGACGCATTGTCGAGGAGGAATCGGCTCGCACGGAGCCACCGGGACCCTGGGCGACGCGGTGGGACGTGGAAAGGGGAAAGAGACGAGAAACTCGGTCAAGCCACGATGCAGGCAACCCCCTCCCCCCTGTGCACTGGGGTTATCCAGGTAGAAACTGCGATACGCGTGCAAAGGGAACCGAGCTGGAAAAACGAACGAGTCAGAGCGAGATGGAAGGAGAGACGCGCGGAGGAGCCGAAAGTATCGGTCGGATATACATATGTATGTCGGCCGGGGGTACAATGTATTCAAATTGCGAGAAAAAGGGTTGGCCCGGCTCTATAGATATATGTATAGATATATGTATATATATATAGGTGATGGGTAAAAAATGCGACAGACTGGTTAACGAAGCGAGATGGTCCATTGAATGGAGCTGAATGGGATGCTGGGACCGTTCTCGCATCCGTTTTTCCAAGCGAACTTTGTATACCGGCGATGGCACCGTGCACGCGTGCTAACTAGGCGGATATGCAGGCCGCGGCAGCCATATGCCAGGTCAGGTTGCCGTCTCTCGTGCGTGCAGCTCTCTTTTTTTAAGAGCACGACAAATTTCTGTGAAGGATACCGATGTCTGGAGGTTGGGAACTCGGTTTGGGAACGGCAGCGAAATTTGAGTGCCGGGGTAGGTATGTGAAAAGTTTGAGGACGCAACAGGCAACCCTGTTACTCTTTTTGTATCAACGGGATCATAGCGAAATGGGGGACAAAAGGATGATATTTCGGAATATTTTAAGGTTTATTGTATGGGAAAGATTATTGTAGCGCGTACCGGAATGCGATGTTTATTTTGGATCAAGCTGATCGAGGAAAAACGGAAGGGTTAATGTTTAATCGGTGATGTTACCTTTTACTTTTACTTTTTCCTGTAATTTTATTCAGGTACGGAATAGCTTCTTCGTTAAAAGTTAAAATTAAAATTTATAATCACCTTTGGCAAGAGAAGTGATTTTGACAAGCGTTAGAATGATTTCGTCTTGGTAATGATTCGATTTTTGATATTTTACAGTAATTAAACATGGGAAATTGTTTTACCCCTATTTTACTCCTTCCAACTGGATACTTTATTACTATCCCCTCTGCAATTCCAATCCAAATAACTTTAATCTCACTGAGAATCTTCACTCGGCTAGTTTCATCCTAACCTAAAACAACCCACTTCTCTGATCAACTTACTTTCTGTAAATCATTCAACGTAACCATTCGCATTTTCACCCCTCCAAACTTCCGCTTCTGAACCGCTTAATCCTTCAAAGCGACCTTAAACCACCGAAAACCTAGAATCCAACAGAAAAGACCGAAAACGAGCCCCTCCCCCACTCTCCCGTTGTTCCTAACAATCTTAACTCCAGCCAGCTTCTCAGACGTCTCTCACGCTACCCCCCTCCCTCCCTGCCGCGGGGGCGGAACACTCGGTTCCCCTTAAAGCGGAACTTCGTCGGGTGCTTTGCCTTTTTAAAACGAACAAAAGAACGCCGACACGTCTTAAATGAACGCGCTACTTGTTGCACGGAGAAAAGGGGTGGAGGCTGCGGACGGCGGCTACGGGGTTGCAGGGGGTAGGAGGAGGAGGAGGAGGTGGAGGATGCCGCCGTAGGAGGAGGTGGAGACGGTGCCGTGGAAGCGGAAGAGAGAGAAGGGGGTGGCAGAAGTTGGCCCCCGCTTGGTAACGCGCCTCTGGTGAAGGGGGGGGAGGGGTTAACGGGGGCGAAAGGAGTCGGGGGGTGGGCCGCTGGCGGCGGCAGCGTCGACAGAAAACTGTTTCTCTTTTGTTTTTATCGTCTGGAGGAGGGCGGGAGAGCTGGAGGGGGGAGCCGGAGGAAGTCGCAATTAAAAATGTAGTTCAAGGCCGACGCCCCGGGGGAGGTTTACCTTGAGCCCTCTTTCTCTCGTTCTCACTTTTCTCGCGCCCTCTCTCCGTCTCTTGCCCGCTCGCTTTCACTTCGCCCCGTATCTCGGTGTCGCGCGCGTTTCGCGTCGGCGTGCACAATTTCACGTGACGCCACTTCCTCTCCGCCCCCTCGATCCCTTTCTTGCGTTTTCTTGGGGATCAACCCGGCCTCCTTTTTCGAGACGTCTTCGAACGGAAATCGTGGGATTTCGGTAACTCGTTCGACGCGTGCAGAATTTTTGTTGGGCGCTAATGTTTTTGTGAGATTAACGAGATTTATGTATAAGGATATTTGTTAATTAGAGAATCGTCCTCACGTATGTACCATCACAGAACTGGTTTTAATTGGGACTCTGTTTTTGGTAATCTAAACTTCACTTAAATTTTTGTTAAACGCTCCTTTTGAAATGAAATTTAGTAATTTTTTTTTAAGATTAGTTGTAGCCTCATTGTAGTTAATTGTTAAATAATGTATATCTGAACTTCAAGAAGTTTAATTAACAGCTTGTGATATTATTTAATTGGGATCCTAATGGTAGGTGCTACTGTTCATTTATTCAGGTATGAAAATTGACAATAAAAATAATAATAAAATTCCTATGATAAATGGTTGTACAATTCTACAGAAACTATCAAATAAATAATTTCATAGATCTTCAGTTTTCTAGGAGGTTAACAGTCGAAATTAGAAACCATCGTCGATGGTTGAGGAAATACTCGTTTTATGAATTATCTGTTGAATATAGAAAGCAAAGAGAAAAATCAATTTCGATACCTTTTCGAAAGAACTTCCCTTTTTCTTTAGCTTCCTAAAATCTAAACTTCCCTATTTTAATAAAAGATTCGTCCGAACTCTTATTAAGTATTTAAAACCCCTTCCACAACCAGCTATTACATGCCATTAAAATAATTTCTGCTCGTCCAAAAGAATGTACAGCTTGTTACGCAAATGGATGCCAATTTTTCAACGCATAAAACACGAATGTTAATAACGTATTCAGGCAGTTAAAATGTTAACGAGCAACGTTGCAGTCATTACTCATTAAAACTGCGAGAACAACCCTTCGAGAATAAATCCAACGTCCTTCCGTCTACATATTTCATCCACACCCCCGTTAAACAACACCGATTTATCTCGCAATTATACAGAACCATCTTCGCCTCTCCCCCTCCATCAATCCTCACAAATTTCAGACACCTCGAAGCTCGTCCCCTCCCGCTTCGCCCACCTCTGATCCCAATTTCCCCGTGCACAACGGTAAAAACAGTTCCCCGAGCGACCTGTAGCCACTCGTGTACACCGACAGAGAGAACACGAGAATACTCGAAAGAGACAGAGTCCGCCGTCAGCGACAGATCCTGACTTCCTGACTCGTTCCTCGTCAACGCAACAGAGCGTCCCTTATCTGTTCCCAGCTCGTTCGACTCGGCACCCTCCACTCGAAAAATTGGCTTCCGCACTTTCGACCTGCTCCTTCACCATCCCCTAAACGCTCTCTCAGTCTCTTTATTCCTCCCGCCGTCCCTCTCTCTTTCTCTTTTTCTCTCTGGGGTAGTATCTTTCTCTCTCTGTGAGATAGTGTCTCTTTTCTTCCCTCTCCCTCTCCCCTCAGACTCTCTCTGTGAGATGGTGTCTCGCTTCCTCTCCCTCTTTCTCTCTCTTTCTTTCTCTGGGGTAGTATCTTTCTCTCTCTGGGTTAGTCTCTCTCTCTCTTTCTTTCTCTGTCTCGTTCGACGATCATCTATCTCCAGTTCGCATCGAACCTGGCAGCGTGAACTCTCCCGATGCCGCAAAAATCGAGGGGTCCCGTTCTCCCGTGCATCCTACCTGGCGCGTTACCCTGTTACCTCGCGTTCCACGGGGAGCCGACCGATTTTTTCCTTTTTTTTTTCCCACTGCGAGCGAACGACTCCGCATCACCTGTGCCGTTTTCAGGATTACTTTTGTCGGTTTCACCGCCGGGGACACCCCTGTGTCCCGGGGAAACAGCGAAGAGCTCGAGGGGGGGCAAAGTCGTAAATACACCGAGGCGGGGTGAGAGAGGGTAGCGTACAATGGGGAAACAGCGTTATTGGCTTTTCAAAACGGTATTTACCGAAAATAACCAATTTGAAAGGATAATGCAGCGACCGGCGACGTCCCGGACACAAACGCTTCGTGTCACCCTTTGTTCCCGCAACCCCTTCGACGCGTCCCTCCCTCTCTGTCTCATCCCTACGCAGTGTCTGCCGTGGTACAGAGAGCCGATTAATTATTTCTCGATTAATTGGCATCGAGGGAGGGCCTCGACTCGCTCTGTAATCCGCTCCCGCGATCGGAAACCGCGACGATGAACCTGCCTCCGTTTCGACGACGACGATGGCCGTCGAGGATGGACCGAGTTTCGAGAGCCCGACACGCGGAGAACTCGCGTAGAAACCGAGGCGGAAGTGGAAGTTGAACGGAATGTTTCGAGAGTCAGTGGTGCACGGTGCTCTGTGACGGAGATTGGTCGTGATATTTTTTTTTTTGTCTTTCTCTTGTATTTTCAAACCGAAGCGAATATGGGCCTGTTTTTCTTTTTCGATGATCATCGAGATGTCTACACGCGAGAGAGCTTTTCGAGAGTGTCTGTTAGTTTCACGGGGTAGGATCGTGGAAATGTGTGTGTGTGTGTGTGTGTGTGTGTGGGTAAGTGTGCACGAGGGTGGCAGAGAGGGATGCACGGAAGCAGGCGATCGGTATAACACGAGAATGGAATTTAGATATGGAAACTTTTAGAGAGCATAAAGACGGGAACGAGTGAATTCAGATGGAACGATTTTTAGAGACGCGATATGGACAGGGATTGCTACGCGTGTTTTTTTTTTTTTTTTGAGTGCTGCTGCTTTACGCGCGACGCAGCGCAACGGGGATCACTTGGATAGGTTTAAAGTGGATTAAGTTTGTAGAAATGATAGTTGTATTATAGAATAATATTAATTGTGATAACAATCGTGATATTATTTCGATGTTAATATAAATTTGTTTGCTTAGGAGATAATAATAGAATAAAGTAACAAATTAAGTAATGTATAAGAATATAAAAATGTAGAACGTAGAATTCGCATTATTTTTCGTTGCTTAATTAGTAAGAATGAAAAATATTCTTCTTAATTTTAACGAAACAACTGTAGCTTTTGTTTAAATTATATAGTGATTAAAATTTATAATTCAGCAGAATAACAATTATTGTTTACATCTTCTCAAAATTTTATTTTCACATTTCGATGTAAAACATCTCAAAAATGATCCTCATTCCGACACTCCTTCTGAACCATTTCGAAACATTTCCAATCCCTCGTTAATCATCGTTAATTACGTTGTCAAGAATCGACTCTTGCCACTGTTACACAATGTTCCTCCCCCGACCTCCTCTGCCCTCGAGGTCTAATAAAACCAGTGTTTCGCGACACAGGCAACGATAAAAAAGTTTCTCAATATGCTTTACGAGCGTGCCACCCCCTCTTCTATTCAATCTCTCCAGCAGCAGAGGTTCCTGGAAGGATTAGCTCGACTAAGCTCCCGGGGATCCGCGAAACCTTCATCCCCTTTGCTCAAAGGAAAAAAGGAATCAGGTGAATTTCAGACCCTGCATGGATACCAAGTGTTTCTCTCTAAAAGACAGGGTTAATATAGAAAATGATTAACGTCACATTGTGTCGTTCAGTCTATTTCTCACCACCAGACATTGCAATATGGCAACAGATAAAGTTACAGTAGCGGACAAAAGTTTAAGATCAAACGAAAATAAATAATAATTAATAACTAATTTACGAGAAATATCACGATAAACAAAATTCGTATTCTGTGTTAATCAATAAATAGTGTTCTACCATAATAACAATTAAAATGTACGTATAGACAATATTAGCAAACCATAAAACACTGTCCTCTCGTCTTAAACTTTTGTTCGCTACTGTATGTGATAGTGATGAGTTATATGCAGAAAAAGAAACGTGTCGATGATAGGGGTGAAATGTGAGAAATTCTTTAAACTCTGGAGCATAATTTATACAGGTCTGCTTAATGGTAAAAAAGAGCCGTTAAAAATGAAGGAATAAGAAAGACAGAGCAGAGAATTTGGTAAAAATGTAGGTAAACGGTGAACATTTTGTTGGGAAGGGGTGAGTAAGCAAAACAAAGAAAAGCGATCGAGTGGAAGAACGGGGTTGGGCCAGTTTAATCAGGGACAGTTACTTCCAACTTCCCCCTCCACTACCCGAATCGCAGAGGGTACGAGTGGGGGAACGTGTCCTTGGCGCGGAAGAAATCGGCGAAGACGTTTACGCAGGCAGTCTCGTGGAATGAGGTTTAGATGAAGGGAGAAGAAACAGAGCAAAAAACAGTAATGGCGACCAATTTTTAAGAAAAGAAGATTCTTTCTTCTGTATGACCTTTGGGGCACCAATTTATAGTGATTGAAGTCAGGAATGGATAAGTAAGCTATTTCCAAATAATTTGTTGTAATTTTGAGTTAATTCGTTTGAATACAGTAATAAGTATGCACAGTTTGTGATTAAATTATACTTTCAAATCATACAAGTGTGAGTTTCACACTTTTGAAATTGTTTGATACAATTAACATTGTCTTTACAGTAAACTTAGGCTTTTAAGATATTTGAAAATGAAGAGTTCCAAATAAGGGCAAGCATTCTTTTCGACTAATTAATGCATCTAAGAAAAAACTATCTTAAAAAAAATCCTCAAAATATTAATATGGTAGCTACAAAATATTCCTCCCCTGTCATTGCAAGGGTTAAACTATCATCTTTCAAACGATCTGTCTGTTTACAACTTGTGTAAAGGTAACGAAAGGCAAAATAACGAAGAAGGACCAAATGTTTCCGTGTTTGGAACCAAGTAAACCTTTTGATTGCAGTAACCACTACTCTGACTCAGGGTTCGCTGATTTGAATTTCGACCACGTGCCCTCTCGTTACGTATTCACCGGCGAACGGGTTGAAGGCCCGTCGGTAAGAGGGGAAAGAAAAACCGAAGCGGCAAAGAGAAAGCAGGGGAATCGTAAAAGGAAGCCGTGAGAATCGAGGCGTGTTGCGAGCCCGGAATTGAATCTTTCGTCGCGGGGGAGGACGCCTGGCTATCGAAAGGGCGGATTCCATCAAAAATACCGGAAGGTCGCATCCATGGACGTCTACTTCGTTCGACTTCACTTTGGCGGTGCCCTCGTTTCACGGGGATGTTTAGGGGAAGCATTCTTTTTTTATCGTTACAGAAAGACGTTCGCTTTTGGCCACGTTTTAGTCGAAAGTATTTCAAATTCGAGAAGCAGCGGATCCATAAGCTTCGCTTGGAGGGGATGAAATATGTAGAAGTACTTACGTATATTGGTTTCTCTTCCTCATACGCGATTTGAAATTTGTCTGCAATTTATATTTTAGTATTTTTACCTGATACTGCGATTGAAGCAATTCAATTTAAATTCACAATTGACGATTAGCTAACAAGCTTCTTAAAATGGAGTATTTTTTAATTTTGTGAGGGAAAGTATAACCGATAGAGGGCTTTGAATGATTCGCATGTGCTTTTGAATGTCTGAGTTTATTAGAAATCGATGTATTGAAAAATTTTGGCACATAGACATATGCAAATTAAGTGGGTACTTTTTTAATCTGAACACGGTATGATGATTTGTTCAATATCTTTTAATATTTCCTGCTTTGTTTAATATTCATAAATATATTTTAAATAAATGCTTCTGACAAGTAGAAACTCTTACAACGAAGAGTATAGTAATATGAAATTTGTATAGTAAGACGTGGTTGTTTTCTAGTAATTTTCTAGTTTTTATTGTAATTACCAATTACTTATGGAAATGCTTATGAATAACGGTTTGTACACTCGACCGCCCTTCTTTTTATTGTTGAATCTTTCATACCACGTATAAAGAAGAATTTCCTTCGAAGTACCTTTCCTCGTTCGCTTTTATTCCACCCACGGCAGAAGTATATGAAACATAACCTCTAAATGGCCACTCTTAAACCTGTCCATACCTTTCGTACCAACAAGGAACAACCACGGAAAATAAATTTTCACTGTTCAACGAAATCATTTAGTGCCCAGGAAAAATTTATTCCCCTTCCAAACAAAGAGTCGAGCAATTTGCCTTAAGTTAACTTAATTTTAATTTCTTATATCCGTCATATCCAGTACTAAATCTGTAAATGTTTATGTTTTTAGTTCGTTCCTTATATCTTTGCACTTTCTTCAATTTCTTTAATTCTTGTAAAACTAATAAATTATCTACTCGAACGAAAAATTACCCCACATGCGTTTTGGCTTTATTATTGTGACAACCAAAATGGCGTCCATTGTTTCAACATTTATCAGTCCTATCATCAGATCTTTTGAGGTACCGATTAGCTAATATTTGACATTAGCTACCTCAAAGACTACTTAACCCTAGATTTACGGATTTCTAATATACATATCCCAAGAAATAAGTACACATCATACAGAATTTGAAACTCCAGAGCTGAGAGGAAAATAGATTAGGGTATATTCGTATCAATCCATCAATAAAAGTCAACAAAAATTATTAGGAATAATAGTAATTGTTTTCGCAAATTTTGCTCATGAAGTCCTAAATTGACGGGTCCCGTAAACCTAATCATAAAAATACCAATCATCAACGATTGAAGTAACGAATGAATTTTCCAACAGCCAACCCACCCATCGTCGCAATGTCGAAAGAGCCACTCCAAAGAGGATTACAGCAATTACCGCGAACCTAAGACGAAACCGTCGTCGAAACGAAGTCAACGAACGATCCCGTTCGCAGTCCGTGAACGTCCTTCCAAAATTGCATCCCCGTGAATGATCGTCGAACAGATTACGCGAGACAAGCGAGTCGCGATTGCCGAAAGAACCCGTTGCTGCACGCATCCGCTCAATTACAACCGCGTCCTAACCCTATCCCCGTTTTCCCCGGGACGCCATACCCCTCCGGGGCATCCGGAGGTGGAGAGAGCGAGAAAGGACGATCCCAGTGGCGCGGCGAAATTCCACGGATCCTCTTTGTGCCCCGGAGAAACAGATCCCGTAAAATAGAAACTTGCTCAGACGCGTTGCCCGGGTACGGGCTGCATATTCCCCGCAACGAGGACTTCATAGGCAAGTTTCCCGAGGACCTGGCGGGTCCTTGTAATTTTGCCTGCCAGCATCCTCTCCTTTAGCGCGCATCCCTCTACTCCCTCGTACACCACCTCCTCTCCTCGTCCACCCTCTTACACCGCTACCCCGAGCTACGTCCCACGTTCTGGACCACTTGCTCGCGGTGTGATCCCGCAAGTGGAGGCTGGGAATCGCGAAGGCAAAGAGCGGGACAGGCTGGAAGGGAGTCAGGTGGAAAGAGGGGGGGGGGGAGGACGGCCGCGGAGGGGGATGGGGCGCTGTACGAAGGAGGACGTGCCTTCATTTGTTTCAGCGGGCCCGCTGGTGGGTGGTTACGTCACGCGTTGGTCGTCATGGTAACCTTCTGGGCTTGCCAAGAGGGGATCCGGCGTGTTGCCGCTCCAGACGACCAGGGATCCTGATATCCTACGGGATCTCCCGTGCACACGCCACGGGAAACCGTATACCGTGGCCGTGAAGATCGGCAAACGTCGAAGCTGGGCGATAAAACGGCAAAAGGCGAGGTTCTAAATGGGGGTTGAGCTATTGCTTTCGAATGCTTTCGATGGTTATAGGTTAGGTCTTGATATTGGGCACTCTGATGTTGGAACTAATTTGGGTTTGGTAGTTTTGTGTTTTAAACGGAGATTACATATTAAGTTAAGATTATCAGGGATCTTGGTAACAGGAACCGAACTCTTGCTTTGGATTAGTTTCAGTGATTATAGCTTAGGTCTCGATATTTGGCACTCTGATGTTGGAACTAATTTGGGTTTGGTAGTTTTCTGTTTTGAACGGAGGTTGTATGTCAAGTTAAGATTAATTTTTGGTCAGAAATGTAATATGAGCCGTAAATCGCAAATTATCGGCAAATTTGCGTTATTGCAAGGTGCTTAAGATTTGATGGAATCATAATTATATAAGGAGGGAATTATTTTCCAAATATTCTACGTTCACACGGCTATCGTTCAACTCAAGCACTCTTCAAATTTTCCCTAGATCGCATCTATTCGATCGTATTCCTACATATACATATAAAGATTCAGCAGTCATACTATAACAAAACCAAAGCTCGATCCCTACGTTCTCGTACACGGTGAACCCGCCGTCAAATAAAGAGGCACCGATTAACCCTTTCGCGGCAGAGCGCACAGAAATGAATTGCGCTCTAAGCAGCCGGTGCGCCGGTGGAAGATCGAACGCGTGGAGAACACGATACGCGAGTCGTTCCTAACGCAGTGTGCAGAGCCGACTTTTCTGGTCATTTTCTTGAGGCTGTTGGTTGGCACGCCGATCAAACAATAATATTAATAATAACCACAACTATAGCTGAGCTGAGCAAAAGGCTCTGTTCGAAAGGGTTAAGCGTGCACGAGCCGTGTTCTCCAGTTCGCGACTGCTGCAAGCGCTAAGACTGCAGCGGCAGCGTCTTCGCAGGTTCTCCTCTCGCAATTACGCGACCTCTCCTCTCCGTTTCGCGTGTTCCCTGTCTTCGAGGCGGTCGGACGAGCCACGGAAACCGCCCTGGTCCCGGATCGAATTCCATTAACGTCTCAGCCCCGTCCCTTGTCCCGGCTTGCACGCGAGCTGTGCGCTCGACGCTTCCTCTCTCACCGCCTTCCGAAACCGACGACAACGTTTCCGCATTTTGCCGCGCGACGACCGACGCGTTCTTTGGAACACCTCCTACGATTTGGTCGCTGATTCGCGAAATAGGGGGCCAACGGGGGAAAGGGGTTCAGCGTTAAGTGGTTCTCGCGCCTGGATCGCTTTTAATTCGCGCGCGCGTTTCCAGGCGGTGTTAGGGACGATTATTCGGGGCGAGGGGGAAGAGGATGCTTTTTCTGGAGTTATGTGTGCGATTTATTTCACCCTCTAACTAGCGAAATATGTGCTGCTTTGCTTATTATATATTTTCTGTGCAATTCGAACGCGTATGTGAAAAGAATTTCAATAAAGGTGTATAATTTATTCATTTATTCTTTTTTATTTATTTATTTATTTAATCCTTGCCTATTGGCTTAGGATCTTTGCCTATTGGATTATAATCCATCTTATTTTCTAATTTTCTAATTGCACTTTCTATTTCATACTTGCTTCCCTATTTGACACTAATTGCATCTAATAAAGGTGTCTAATGATATCACCCTCTAAAAAATCAAGCGTGTATCATTTTGCATATTATACGGATCCTGCATTATTTTGCATACTTTAATTTTCTATGAACGCGTCCGAATGTGTATCACGTTTATTAGAACAGAAAATATCAAGCTTCCAAGGGTTGTACTCCTCACGAGTCGTATCCAGTGGTCTCGATGTCATCTTGGCATCCTCACCAGACACGTTATCCCCGTTCCCCGCGAAGTTTACCCCGGAACGTGTTGAAGGCAGCTCCCGCTAACCCGATCCCACCGACAATTTGAGTTTTCATTGGGAAATAATTATTATGGGATGCTCCGCCACTCGAGACCCGGCCACCCTTCGCGGCATTAAGTATTGTTTCTCCCTATGTTTGAAATTAATTTGAAGTTGCCTAAGCAACCCCATCGCGCTTCCAAGATGCCCCCCTCCCGCTCACCCTCTGCCGCCAGTCAATAAGGACCAACCGACGAAGCAGTTTCGAAGTTGCCTTCGCGAGCACCAGGAAAGGGATCGACCGGCGTCGAATCGATTTTTGCTGACTTCCACGAAATTTCAATGCTACGTAATTAATTAGAGATGCAGCTGCTCGCGAAATTCATCGAACACTTTCCCTTATTCTATTATTCATTTAATCGAGATGTAGCAGCTCGTTGAAATGAATAATTCAAGGATCGAGAGGAAAGAACGTTTGTCGGAAAAATAATCAAGCGTTGAGTTTGTAGTTCTATTTGATCGATTTTGTTTAAGTTTCATTTTAATTTGGAAATCGAGGCGGTTAGAGAATTCTTGTTTAACCCTTTCATTACGAAGGGTGTTCGTATAAAATTTAGGATCGTACAGATATTTTCTAGACCCCAAAATTCGATTCTATTTCTTCCACATTTATTTACACTATAATTTGTCGTTCAATATCTATATTAACCTTCATTGGCGGATATTTATTACATCGAGGAAGACTATAATAATTTCTATACCGAGAGCAATTTTAGCTCCAGAAATCTCGCATAGAAGGAATTAAATTATGCGTCAGTTTCAGCTCTATTGCTATGGAAGAAGACTGAAATTTCTAAAAAATATTGTTGCTATTGCAAAAATTGAAATATCCTATCGATCAAATTGATCACTATTAATTAACATAAATCGTACACATAAAACATAAACTTTTGTCCGTTATTGCAGGTGCACATCTATCTCTATCACCAAATCCCCACTTGAAAATTAAGAAGCACCATTCATACGCAATTAATTACCACACGACGCGTATTCCTCGACACTCCGACATCGGACGTTTTAACACTGAACAAAAAGGGAACGCCATTTCCTGGCCATCCTCTCACGGATCGAGAGCCATGTTGCACGGGCGTAACGTCGGTTCGTCGCCCTCGCTATCCCCCACGGAGGATGGCGTCAGGGGGTGGTTTTCCAAAAGACGGCTCGTGGGACGGGCTTGCCAAAAGCAGCCCGGCGTGCTCGCGAGTTTCTCTCTCGTACATGCACCGAGCGAACAGAAGGGGCCACGGTGTACGTGTAACGGTACACGATAGAGTCTGCCGGCTGTTCCGTCGTCGTCCTGGCAGGATGCAAGACGTAACATGCCTAACGATCTCTTCCCTGTACCTCCTCAGCCCCCCTCCCCCCTGCCCATCTCGCCTCCTCCTCCAGAGTTCCAGCTTCCTCTTGCTCCGTCGTTCCCTTTTGTCGAATCCTGTGCTCCTTTAGCCCGGTTTCTCCCGTGTTCCCTCCGTTCCTCCGGCGTTCTCCTTTCTCTTTGAACCTGGATACCACCCTCCTCCCTCTCCCCAACCCTTCCTCTCTCCTCTGGTTCCTGTTGCAGCTCCCTTGGATCCTGACTCTCGTCCCAGCGATTGCTTGCCGCTGGCTTACCGTCTTATGCAGCTTTACGTTCCGCGCCAATTTGCGCCAATTTGCGTTTAGCGTCGCCGCTTCTTGGAAATCTCTGCCCCTACCCACGTTCCCCTGGCCCTTCATCGGACGCTGACACGCTCCTCTGTTTCCGGTGCGCTTCTTAACGCGTTGGTGATCGCGCGATCGCGGTTTCCCGCTCGCCCGACGAAAGTCGTGGGCCATTTCTCTCTCGGGGAC
Source organism: Tetrapedia diversipes (assembly GCA_033822845.1). NCBI lineage: Eukaryota > Metazoa > Arthropoda > Insecta > Hymenoptera > Apidae > Tetrapedia > Tetrapedia diversipes. The sequence goes on from JAOPTO010000989.1 coordinate 115,211, forward strand.
ATCTTCGACGAGGACGAACGGGGCTTCTAGAGGTGGACGAGGTGGCTGTGTCCGTTGCAAGGGTTGCTTGACAGGGACTCGGGTTAGGGGGTGATTGGTGGATGCTTGGAATTCAATTTTCCGCGGGTGGAAGGCAGAAGTGTTATGGGATTTCGATGAATTTCGTGCGAGCGGCGAAACCGTTTGTCGAAGTTTCATGGGAGTTCGGTGGCAGTTGAATTATTTTCACGGTTTCGCGAATGAATTCAACTATTTTGTTATGAATATATAGGTTTGTAAGCTTTTAGCGTACATTTCCGTCAAATTTAAACCAATTATTGTGCTTGAACTATCCTAATAATGCAAATTCGAATAATCATATCAGTTCCAGTCGATCCCTTATTCACACTAATCACACTAACCAATTAGTGCGAAATTTATAACGTAAGCAACGCCAAACGTTTTCCCGTGCCACATCAAAATTTCATCCCCCTCATAGCACCCTCGTCTGAAACCATCATCTCTAATGACCACCTTATGAGCGTTTGAAGTGACGTTAATATTCGGCAGAAGAACGAATAAAAAAGTGAAAGAGGACACAGTTGACCATTGTCAATTAATATCTGTCGCGAGAGAATCCGATCGACCACGAAAGCGGCCAAACGGAAGTGCGTAGCACGAAGGCAGGCCATAAATCAGCGGCGTAAACGCGGTGGGCTGACCCCGTGGAAAGATTGTTTGGGCTGACCCTCGACCTGGGTCAGGGGCCCCGCTGACCTCCACTGGATTGGCCCCACCAGACCCAGAACCGGAAATTCCACCTCTCCTCCATCTTGCCCGGCGAATTGACCTGAACGATAATGTCCGGTCACTCCTTTTCTGCGGCACGCGCCCCGGCGAGAGGTATTAGCCGGTGATTTATCGATGGGACCTCGGACCACTGTCGATTTTTAATCGTTTATTCTCCACTTCTCCAACCCCACTCACTGCCGCACAGGTAAATCGGTAAATATTGCCCGCACTCGCCCAACCCCTTTTCCACCGTGCGGCGGCAATTGGTTGGAGTTTTACGAGAACCTTGTTTGAACTTGTAATCTTAAAGCGATGAACTACGTTGTTTGTTGGATTTTTTATTTTAAAAGGAAGGCATACAAGAAATATTAATATTGCTTCGAGAACGCTGAGGTTATCTTAGGTTTCCGTTTAGCAGAAAGTTAGATATCGTACTCTGTATTGTTTAGGATTGTTGATCAGTTCTTGTGGATAATTGCACTTATAATTAAGATTTGCTTATTTGTACGATACTTGGATAAGAGAAAGGAAAACGGTGAAATGCATCGGAAGAAGAAACGAATGTTGCAAACGGGGGCAACTTTTCAAGCCGGGCGCGTGTTTAACGTCAAACTCAATTTCGCGCACGCTCGACTCTTCTTCAATGGCGTCCCCGTCCACCGTGGAATCGAATTATTCATGGTCAAGCAGAGAGTGACCAGCGGTCAACTGTTCTCGCAGCGGGAAGTCGTCGAAGAAGTCGGTGAACCACGCCATTTCGGGGTAATTGAACCGATCCGAGTCAGGGGTTAGTCGGCCGGCCTGCTGCAGGGGTGGCATCGAAGGGTGACCTTTGCAAAATGGCTGCGAGCCATTTTCTCGTCGAACTGATGGCAAACCTTAGGCGTTCTAAAATGTCGTGGTTGAAGCACAGCGTTTGCTTTTGTGCGAAACTGTGTATTATATTGTGTTCAGACCGATTTGATCAAATAAATTTCGTGTAGTTCTGTTGAATTGAGAAAATGTGATATACTTTCCAGGAAAGCCATGAATAAACGGAATAAATGTGAACGTTGGTAGGATTTTTAATCGGTGAATCAGAAAAATTATTTGCGTGTGCAACTATTATTAATAATATTTGTGTTAAGTCGAAAAATTGTTTATACTGTTAAACAATTTTAAATAAAATATAATATTATCTAAGAACTTCACTTTATTTTACTCACACCTGAACCCTATTCTCTCACTCTACTAAATAAAAAGTAAGAAATTTCCTATATTATTTGTGTGTGCAACTATTATTAATATTATTTGTATTAAGTTAAAAGGTTGTTTATACTATTAAACGATTTTAAATAAAATATAATATTATCTAAGAATTTCACTTTATTTTACTCACACCTGAACCCTATTCTGTCACTCTACTAAATAAAAAGTAAGAAATTTCCTATATTATTTGCATGTGCTACTACTATTAATAATATTCGTGTTAAGTCGAGAAGTTGTTTATACTGTTAAACAATTTTAAATAAAATAAAATATTATCTAAGAATTTCACTTTATTTTACTCACACCTGTGCCCTGTTCTCTCACTGTACTAAATAAAAAGTAAAAGATTTCCTATATTATTTGCATGTGCTACTATTGTTAATATTATTCGTGTTAAGTCGAAAAATTGTTTATACTGGTAAACAATTTTAAATAAAATATAATATTATCTAAGAACTTCACTTTGTTTCGCTTACACCTTCGCTTACTACCATCTCTCTAATAAAATAAATTCCTATATACGGTCTCCACTTTCGTACAGGATTACGATATAATCGATGCACAAGCCACGACAAAGCTCGTTTCCGGCGCGGATCCCGAGCGGACAAATAGTTTTATTCCCGTCGCCTGTACGACGGGAAGATAGAGCGCGTGAAACGGCAGCATTTCGAGCATTCTTTAACGACGGACGACTCAATGAGAAGTTTATCGGTCCATTTTCCTGTCGATCATATTTTAAGGCCGCCATTACACGATGCTTCCGAGCCCGATATTACTTTTGCATTATTCCGATTCTTCGCCGCGTATAAACGCGATCCGAATGTCCGCCATGAGAAATGTCTCGCGGCCGGAAATAGCTCGACGTTAAAACGGGAAACAAAATGATGGCGGAAAATAGGAGGTGAGGATAACTTTGCGTTTCTGTCGCGATTCGAATAAAGCTCGAAACTATTCAGTGTCCGCTGTCCAACTTTGCGAAACGTTTGGTCAAACGTAGAATGTGCTCCATTTTACGGTTGAAATTGTAAATCGAGGGACAAGTTATGCGGAAACTTTGAAAGCAGTATTTATAGCTCGAAATTTGATGCATTATGTGTGTTGTTGGATTTTCTGAAAGATTTCTGATTCCTTGATAAACCAGAAGAAGGTGAGAATCTTAACAATCTATATCAATCTTTTTAGTTTGACCCATATTCGAAGTTCTTGGAGAATTTTCTTAGACTCCTTTTTGCACCATTTCGAAAACTGGAACAGTATTCATCTCTACTTTTTTTTTTTCCTTTAATTAGGTACGTTTAATGTAAGCATACGATAGTTATAAAATATATTGAAGTGCGCTATTGAATAAAAATACTATTAATACCAAGGATTAAATTTCTCATAAATGCCTGAACATTATAATATCTGTACTATAATTTCTATTAAAAACGTACAAATTTAATAAAACACTAATTTCTCCATTCCAGAACGTTCAAAAAAAAATGAACACGTTGAATAAAATGTTTAATTATTCAAACAATTACAAATGAGTCGAACAGAAGTGCCATAAAGGTAGCCAGAAAAGTGACGAACAATTAAAATATATTAATCATTTGCACTAGAGGGATGACTGTTAGTCTTCTAATAATATTAACTTCAAACATTTTCAAAATTTGAATGCTATAGCATTCACGTCCTCCAGGTTAACGAACTAAGTAAAGTCTGGAAATTCACGAAACTATCTTCTGGCGACTAACGGTCGCCTTTCAAGCGCAAATGGTTAAAAACAATTCACGTACCTCGATCATCCCTTTGCTCGAGAAACTTCCAAACGTCACATTCCGTCTCCGCCCCCGCGTTTCCATCGCCGCGAATCGTCGCGAAAAAGAAACCGTGGCAACGGCCACCAGAAACCGTGGAACCCAAAGCGAAACGTGTCTCCGTACGCTGAGAGGTGTTGCCTCGGTGATGCCAATCGAAAGACTAAGCGAAAGGGTTAACATATTCCTGAATACAAAACGCATGCATATTCTATGGGGTCCCATGTGCGTCTCCTACCCTGATACGAGTAGCCTGCCCCCGTGTGCGTGCACACGCACAGGGCCCAGGTGGGGCCCCCCCATACAAGCACACGAGGTCTCGTGGGCTACAGCTACCTGAATCCACGGATTTTGGTGCTCGAACTGGTGGGGAGAGGGTTGAAATGGCCCTAGGCAGTCACCGTGTGACAACTATTGCTTATCGTAATGTGATTTTCATACGGCGATCCTAACCGATTGGCTGACGATTATTAATGATCAAGACAGACGAAGGAAGACAGATAGATGGATAGATTGATAGACAGAGAGAGAAAGCTAGAGGAAGAGAGGGAGAACTAATGAAAGAGAATGGAAGGAAGAGAGTGAGTGAGTTAAAGAATTAGAGAAAGAGAGAACTAGAGGTAAAGAGAGAGAGAGAGAGAGGACTAGAGAAAGAGAATGAAAGGAAGAGAGTGAGTGAGTGAGAGAACCAGAGAAAAAAAAGAGAGAACTAGAGATAGAGGGAGAGGTCGAAAGTAGTGTGTCGTTATCGGGCGTAAAAAATCCGATTCGACTCTCCGCTTTTCGCGGCTTTCATAAAACGGAGCTGACGAAGAGATGCCACCGCCGTGGCAGACAGCTCGATCGATGGGTAATTATCGAGGATTAACGAGAGAAGCTGTAGGGGCGGTGGAGAGAGAGGGGGGGGCACGGTTTACGATGACGAATAGAATTGGGTTGGAGGAATTCAAGGTCTCGAGGACACGTCCGGATTCGATGGGCTTTTTAATAGCGCGAATCGAATGGGCCTTTTATGAGGCCGGTTGATTGGTTTCCGGAGACGGATTCTTGGATTAGGTTTAGGGTGCTCTGAAACAATCGAGGGCACACAGGATAATGTCGAGCAGCACGAGTAATCAGCATTCTATGATTTTTTTCATGAAGAAAGCATCGATAATTAATTTAATTAACAGTAAAAAATAAGTTTAAAACGAGAACATAATGTGTACAGTTATATGCATTTGTTGTTGTTGTAAATAGAACGGTGTCCGATGTATTAATTAACACAAAACATGAGTTTTGCTTGTAATACTGGTATATACATTTAATAGTAAGCTTTCGGTCACGACTGTATATTTATAGTGTTAACTGAGCAAAATTCTAGCAAATTATTTCAGTAGTTTTAGTAGTATTTTAGTAGTAAGTTTGCCCAACTTATACTTCAATTTGTATCACGATCACTTCTATTAGAATTACTAGAACTATCATTGTAAATATCATTACTATAATTACTACTAAACAGAAATATGAAACACCTTCCACGGATAATTCGACCAAAAGACACTTCCATCCTAACGCAGCTCTGTATGACTCAATTTTTTGTTGTTTCACTAAAATTTGTCCGCAATGTTAGTGCCCAGTTACCCGTCCGTTTAACCCTTTCGCTACAAGCGTTGACTATAGTCACCCCGTGAAGTTTTGCGAACAGAGTATTATTGTATTATGTGATAATTTTTTAACCCTTTCATTTCTACTGCCGATAACAGTTATGCTCTGCGTAAGACTCCGCGGTATTGGACGTACTACGAGGAATTGCAATTTTTCCGTAAATGCACATTTTTGTCGTGGCGGCTTGTTCAGCGGAAGTTGCACGCCGAAGAATTCTCCCATAGCGAAAGGGTTAACGATCAAAACAGAACAGTCAACCAAATACAGCAACGCCTTAAAAACGCGTAACCAAACCATAAAGTAACTTTATTACACCCCTCCCCAATTGAATCCCCATCGACTTCCAACCAGAGCTCATCCAACTCGATTTCCCAGCGAGGCCCAATCCGAAATCCACCTCTACCTGAAACACCGTGAAAACAGAGTCCCGTCAAACTGCGCATTCCCGACCACCTCCTTCAGGGCCCGCGTCGAAAACGAGGGGGTAGGGGGGACGAGTGTGCCCCGTGGAAGAGCTCTCGAAGCGACGCAGGCTATCTCGAAATCGCGGCACCCATCGAGTGCCCTCCAAGATAAAAATCAAATTGTACGCCGGCGGAGCCAAAGGTGCGAAGCCCCGCCACGCATGGCTGACCGCATTGTTCGTTCCTCTGACGTCTTAACTAAGAACCGTGGAGCGAGGCCGTAGCTACGGGCCAGCCAGGACGAACGAGGACAGGGCCTCTAGGGTCGACCTGGTTTCCATGCGCTGTCCCACCGGTCAAAAGGAGATCGCGATTTTCCACATCTGTCGGGATGGACGACGAGGATCAAAAGAGGTGTCCCCTGGAACGGTGAAACGAGTTAATACGATTGTCACGGGCCTTCGTGAGCGGAACACTGCGGCGAACAGAGGGCACGTCGAGCCGCGATCCTAGCCGCGATAAGTCGAGAGAACAAACCGTTCTCTCATTTGCATGCGCGACGAAACCATGGCTAGGAGCAGCTACTACTTGGACGGCGCGGGAGAGATGGCGGCGGGGTGATCCGCTTCTGATTGGGTCGAGAGGGGCACGTAGGGAGGTTTTTGGAAGTCGACATCGATGGCGGTGTCACGAGATAAATCATCGATGATTCCGTAGAACGTTAAGGGTACGAACACAAAGTAGAACGTTTGACTCCTTGTCGCAGACTGACTTGCTCTTTATTAGGCGTCTATATTTTTATACAGAGAAAATGGTACGCAAGTTTTTTGGAAAGTCGAGTGACGAATTTTTTTGACGACTGACTTGCTCTTTATTAGGCGTCTATATTTTTATACAGAGAAAATGGTACGCAAGTTTTTTGGAAAGTCGAGTGACGAATTTTTTTGACGACTGACTTGCTCTTTATTAGGCGTCTATATTTTTATACAGAGAAAATGAGGGTCCTATGTGGTTTTTGTCACGAAGTAATAGGGAATGGTTCATTTGATAACAAATATCGTATGGCGACTAGGTTGTGTCACAGAGGATGAATTAATGGATAAGGGCTATCGCCTAGAGAAAATGTAGAGGATTGTTGTGTGACGTTCTAAACGGACTTTGATATTGTTGCAATGGTAAAAGTGTAAAGAAACAATGCTGAAGTTGTGATAATAAATTTATATCAGAGGAATTTAATCGTCGGCCTTATATCGCTGAGGCAAAAATTATTACTGTATTTGCAGTACTCATTGAAATTAATTTTATGAAGAATATTCGTACAACACCCTATGCAAATTCAGATCGTTCCCATTAAATTAAGCTTGATGTAACTAAAAGTACTACTATTCTTCAAAATTCTTGCATCAAGACACACTAAAACGATACATTGTTCCCGAATTCAGCAACGATTAAACATCAAACATCACGAACGACAATAAAATCCTCCACATAAGTCCCTCGTGAATTTCTCAACCAGGTCAATCCCAAAAATACCCAAGCCAGACGACCTGGTAAACACGCTAATTCCTCTCGATAGCTCCAATCAAACCACCCAAACTCCCACGTTCTCTACCTCCCCAAACTTCCATCGACAAACGAACGCAGTTTCCCTCAAACGGCACGGCGAATCGTCGAACTGTTTAGCGACGCGACAGCAGAGCCGTTCTCGAGAATTCTTCCTCGAAGAATTAGGTTTCGAAAGGGTTGTGCAGCGTGGTCCCCCCCCTCCCGTTCGTTCGATCTTCGATCGTACGCGAAACGGTTACCTGCGCCGATCGTGTGCCCGCCTCTGGATAATGTATTAGTCAAAACCGAACACCCTTTCACAATGCCGCTGATTACTTTAATAATGGAACGGAATGGCCCCGGGGCTGGTGGCTGGGTGTTCGGTTTTCCTCGCGGGCACAATGCCTCTCGCGGAGTATACAAATAGAAAAAATTCAAAGAAACAGAGAGAGGGAACGCTCGGATGGATGAGCGAAGGGAAAAATGGGGAGGATGAAAGAGGAAGAGAGACAGAGATCGTCACCCCTTCGAAGGACACGTACCCCGTCTAGTTACCCCTTACGAGAATATTCAAATCGCAACCCTTTCGACCGTGAAAGGAGACTTCTGCCGAACCCTTCGATCGGATTCAATGGGCATCGATATTCAAATTTATATTCGACGGAGGCTCACGCTCTTCCCACCCCTCCCCTATACCTACGGAGGCCACGTTCGCGCTCTCTCAGCGACGAATAACCGTCGCGTCGCGCCGTGCGAAGCTATTGGGGTCGCTTGTTCGACGGGAGGACGAGAAAAGAAAAGGGAAGGAATTTGCATTCTGTTTTCTTTTTTTCCCTTTTCCTTCGTTTCGGTGTGTGCTTTCTTGTCCGTGTACGCGTGTATATTTGTGCATGCGCGCGCGCGTGTGTGTGTGTGTGTGTGTCGAGATACAGTTTCAGCGTCGATACTCGCGAAACTGGAGCGGAAGCGACGCTGGCAGATGCACGGAAGCCTTCGATCCGCGTTCTCGCCCCCTCTGACAGATTCTGCTCCCCCTTAGGTCTTGAGGAAAGCTTCTTCGAGGGATGCGAAGGAGACGGGGTAGGCGAAGAGGGTTTGGAATGATTTAACGTTCCGATGTTTCGTTTCGGTATTTCGATACGCAGCGTTCCCGGAGAGCTGTATTAATTGAACGTGCAGCGGCAACACTCGAACGATTTCTGCCGGTTTGATGGCCGCGAGGTATGCCGTAGCGATGTTCGCTGTGCTTGCGGGAAGAATTGGTTCGGTGTATAGGACGGAAATAATGAGACATATATACGTGCAGCCTTTAAATGTATAGAGATACCTGAGAGCTCGCATTGCACGAGCTTGTGCTTGAAGTGATTAGGATAACGCTTGAAATTCGGTTCAAGTGTTTTGATATGGTTACCGGGTTTTATAAAATTATGTAGGATCGAGAATGGAGATACGGTTAATTAGTTAATAACAGGATCGATGCAAATACATTGTAATAATACTTCTGAAACTGTATAGGTAACGTTAAACGAAGAGTAAGCATAGATAAGTAGCTCTCAGAGGCTTTGCGAAACATTTTTAACATCTTTCGATAGGCATTTTTACAATAAGTATGTTTCTATTACTTTTCCTTGTTCTTATTAAACATTATTTCTCTAAATATTAGAAACCTAACTTTAAGTAAATTCTGAGTATTCTGCTGCAATTTAGAACAATTAATCCTTGAATACGGAATTCTAGTTATCAAATATATTGTTTACACAAATGTTGATGAAACTTACAATGTTCATCAATAATAGTTTCTTAACAAAATACACACTATCGCTCGTAAATGTTTTTTCATTCTCCAATAATATAATATAATATAATTACGTCTCTTTTTCATAAACTACCCCCTACAATAATCGTCCACCGATCGCCTAATCCAAAGAATCCAAATCATTGCAAATAATTAATTACGTCTCTTCCCTTTCACATTTCTGTATCCAACAAAAATTACTCACTCACCAAACACCAATTTCCGAAACGACCCCACGACCTATATCATAAACCACCCCCTACAATAATCGTTCACTGATCGCCTCATCCAAAGAATCCAAATCTCCTCCGTCGAAACACCCGAAGCAACAGCGCTACCCCTGATCGCGCCCCTTAAATCAAACGCGTTAAGCCACGAGGAACTCTAAAGAGGAAGCGTGACCCGCTAAATATTCCACGTACCGCTGTAGCACCGGAGGGGTAACAAGTAGGCATGCACCCCGGTATGAAAGCAGCAGCCAAGGAAGAAGAACGAGAACAAGAACAAGAAGAAGAAGAAGAAGAAGAAAAAGGAGGAGAATAAGAAGCGCCACGGGGGTTGGGAGGGGGTTGAACGCTGAGCGGCGAAGGAAACCGGGCCACCGTGGGGTGGGGGTGGGAAAGGCGCGAACAGGAAGTAGAATAAGAAGAAAATAATGACTCTTACGAGTCTGGAGCGGCAGGCCGAGTCTGCAGCGTCTGAGGGGGGCGGGCGTCGCGTAGGAGGAACGGGGGTAGTAGAGGGAGGGACGGGGGTGGGCGTCGTCGGCGTGTCTACGGCCGTGACCCGGTTTTTTCCGAAGCAACAGGTCCCTTCTAATTAAGAACACTTAAGAAAACTTCCCTCTTAAAGCTGACGCCTCTCCCTCCGTTCTCTCGCCTGATAACGCCATTATATTTTAATAAACCCGCCGCACGCCGTCTTCCTCGCTTCTTTCTAGGCACGAGACACTCTCCCTTTTTCTCTTTCTCTCTGTCTGTCCGAGGTTTTGTGCATCTTCTGCTCTGAAAAATCGGAGGAAAGCACCGAGAACGGGTTTCAGTGGCTACAGCACCGTTGGATCCTCAGCCTTTTACTTCCGGCCGCGGTCACGCAAGACGGAAAAACCATTAGCGTGATTAGACTCCGTTCGGATCTCGGCTTGAACATTCGAGGAGGAACTTAGCGGTGGTACTTGGAAAATGGTTTGAAAGTTTTTTCGAGAGATTTGTTGTTGTTTCTGGGTGGTTTTAGCGTTTGATTGAATTATGATGGCAACTTTAGTGAGAACTACAGTGCTTATTATTTACTTCATAATTTCGAATTGTACACAACATTGCATAAACAGAAGATTTGTTTGCCTTTGAATTGGCAAACCACATCTGCTGTAAGGTAATAAAGAGTATTGTACACTTAATTTTAAACCTCTTAAAATGATAGTAACCTCTAGCTCAAACATGAATTTGCCTTTGTTTCGTACTTGAAAACCATATCTGCTATAGAGTAATAAAGGGTACTGCATGCTTAACTTTAAACCTCCTAAAATCCCAGAAACCTCTAATTCAAACGTGAATTCACCTTGTCTTCGTATTTGCTAACCCCATAAACGCAACGAATTACGATTAATAAGCAGTAGATACCCAAACCACGTCAAAGATGAAAGAATGAAGCGATACACAACTTATTATTCCGCAGGATGCCTTCGAGACAGCTTAACGCTCTACCCCAGACACTTTTATCCACCCCGAGGAAATTCCTCGAATCCCTTCCACGATTCTGAATGCACCTCAGAATTCTCCGAGACCGCCCCATTTTTCCGACACCCCCCGGCTAAAGCAACCCCCCGTTCGAATTCCGCGTTGGTTCGCGTGATCAACGAGCATCGGTAATCTCCCGATTCGTCGTCGGCCGCGTTGGAACCGTTTCAGCCCGATTTCCGGCGGCCGCTTTCGAGCACTCACCCCTCTCTCTCTCACCCCTTCCGCGATTCACGAACGTGCCCGACATCCTCTCGGCTCGAGCCGGCGCGGCGCGAAAAGAAAATTATCACTCGCGCGTGTTTACCCTTGGCATTGCAGCGGCGTCCCCAGCGATGCACTCAACGTGCCAATAAATTCCGCGGTTCCGAGGGGTTGGCGTGGTTGAACCGTGGGGTCGCGCGTTATTTTTCAACAGGCATCCACCCTTCGGGATGCCACGCACACGAAAGTAACCGCCGCGCTAGTAACGCGAAGATAAGGAGTTACAACGGAGAAGAGGGCAACGGAAAGAGAGGCAGACGAGGAGGAGGAGGAGGATGAGGAGGGCAGAGAGGGTGGGTCGGGGGGTTGAAAAGACAAAGAGAGCGAGAGCAGGAGTAGTATTGCCTGGTTGGCAGTCAGTGGCTGGGTCCTGAAGTTAAAGAGCTTCGGGGGCATACGTGAGAGGGATGTAGAAAGAGCGAATGGGGGTGGAAGGGGGGTGGGTGGGGTGAGGACGCGGTGGTTACGTGGGGTGGGATACGGAGGGATATAGTAGGGTGGGTGGCGTTTCTGGCGGCCATTTTGAACGCATATATCGATTGTTTGGCGGCCGGGCTCCGCTCGGCCATTCGCAGGGGTGGCTCGTGTGTCACACGACCACCATCCCCCTCTCTCTGCCGGCCTGGCCTGGCTCCCCGCCTGGGAAAATCGTTGTCGTTTTTCCGGGATGCGTGAGCCATCGTCATGATGCCTCCGTCCGTGGTGCACGAGACGATTCCGGTTTCGCGGAATTTCTGCACAGATGCTGTTGCGTCCGTTGTTCGGTTGGTTTGGGATACCGTTGGACCGATGGCGGCTGGGGAGGGAATATGCTGAGGAGGTGTAAGGATCAACGAGTTACGGAGGGTATATGAAAGATTGCGAGTGTAGAAATAAAGGGAGTTTGATTGGATTGAACGCGTTAAACGGTTGGCGTGTTTAAAGTATGACCGTGGTAGGAATCGAAATTAATTTTTGATCATTCTTGTTTAAATTGCATCCAGTGAATTATGAAATGGGAATCTTATCTCTTTAAAGGTACTTATATTTATAGCAATGGATGTTAATTAAATGGATAGAACCCTCGCTAAAATCCATAGCAACTTTCAAGTCCTTCAAATGTGCGTTTTTCAAATTAATGCACTTCCAAGTAAACTTCTATGTGGTAAGAGTGAAAAAATTGTTGCTATAGCTGTTGTGATTGTTGAAAACATTGTCTAGTATAATTTCTAAGTGAAACTAACGGCTTAATTGTCCTGGAATCAACTCGAGTATTCGTTTCGATTACAAAACGATTACTCGCTAACTTATAATTAATCTTTCAGCACAAGAAACAAAGCAACTTTGATCAGTTTAATTATAAACTGAAAATATCGAACCTCATATAAATTCTTCAAGATTACTGAAGTTGCACACGCAGACATAACTTATGAAAGCATGAGCAATATTCCATCGTAATCATGTTACAATGTTTCAATTTACGAGAAACCTTCCCAAGAAAAGCCTAAGAAACTTCTAATTTCAACGATTCTAAAAATTAGTCACTCGATTCTGTTCTGTGTAAATAAAATTTCCATCGTAAACGAATAAAGAAACGCTCATTAGTCGAACCGGTTCATTAACCGCACACCCTCCGCGTTACATCGAGCAACCCCGTGTTGCTAATTCCAAAGTTCCACAAGTTTTCTTGCAAAATCTGTCCCCTACAGAATCACAACCCTTCGGTCAGAGAAACCAAGAAACGATCATCTTCTTGTCACCTGACGTGAGACGCGCGCCACGCGTCAAACCGCGTCTCGAGGGAAATCGCGTTCGAGGAAAAGACACCTGACCCCGGGTCAGGCCCTGCTCACCCTCCATGGTCAGGGGAGGAGGGTGGTTCCGCGCGTAAACTGCCCCTAAACCGGCTTAGAACCCGCCCCGACGAAACTGGCTGCTCCAATCGGGTTGCAGCCACTGCCATATGATCCGAATGCGAGGCGAACGCGCAGGTCCGGCACTCGACGAACTGGACATCAGGCTGACCTACCCCCCTTCGATCCTGCACGCACGTGCTCTCGATAATTCCAGGTACCCCTTGCTACCTTTCTCCTTTTTTTTTTCGTGGACCAGCTAACGGGCTCGCTCGTGAAAAGGCTGGCGAACCCTTTTCTCGGGACGGTTTAACGTTGGATGAAACGGTTCGAGGCACATTGGAAAGGATTTTGGGTTGAATCGTTATTGAATTGTAACAATTTTGGGAGAACAGGAAGCTGCAATTGGTATGATTGGAAAATGGAGAGTAGAGATTTTGAGATTATGGAAATTAAAATGTTTGCCGCTATGGAAATCAGAAAATAGGGAATTTATACGTCGTTGGGGCGTAACCGTTATGAAGTGTAATAATTTAGACTCTTAGTTGCAATGCGAAAATTTAGGAACGGATTGAAGGGTTGAAGTGAGTTCAGTAAGAAATCGAAAGGGAATGATTAAGTTTAAGTGTTGTAGTAAAAATTCCATTGTCAAATTGTAAAAATTCCTCCTTCAATACAAGTTTCACTTAAAAGCATACACCTAGAGGTATCTTTTAAAAATCACCGTATATCAAAATTTTTAAGCATTAACAATTGTTACCTTGTTAGATTTACTTTCACTAATACCTCGCTACATTTCTAAGAACTATTTTTACATGTTTATTCGGCATTAGGCACCAACGACACCTACGTACAGCCACTGAACCCCAAGCAGAACTAACAACAACCACTCACCCACGTGCAACTTCAAGGGCAGCCATTTTCCGTCGAACGCCACTTATTCGTCGCATCCTTTCCCGTTCCTTTTCCCAAGTAAGAGAGAAATCCGGAATAATTGCTGGGTAAAATCGTCCTAAACCGAGCCTCGTCTTAAAGGGGAAGTTTCGCGGAAGCAAAGTTCCTTGGGCCAGCTTCTTCCTGTTCCTCTCCCACCCCCTACGCTCCTTTTTTCCTCGCGTCCTCTTTCAACGACCTGGCGTCGCGCCAACTAGGTGAAAAGTGTGGAAAGTGAACTCGCGATTTACGGCGGTACGCCGACGAAAAGAGAGACAGAAAGAGAGAGGAAGAGAGAGGAAGGAGCAAAAGAGGAAGAGAGAGGAAGGAGCAAAAGAGAAAGAGAGAGAGAGAAGCGAGAAAGGGGTGCGAACAGCCTGGAGGGGGTAAGAGGCAACGGCAACGGAAGTAGGACGGGGCGAGGCGAGGCGAAGAGGGTGGTGGGCCGCTTGTTCGCTTAGAAATTTATTCAAATTAAGCGGGCCGGAGTTTACGAACCGGCGGAAAAATCGAAAGTGCCTGGATAATTGGCGACGGTGAAAGTCGACGACTTTGAAAACCGCCCCTATTTCACGCCGCGGAGTTTCGTTCGACGAGAGAACTTTCGCGCGGCGAACTTTGCCGGCCAAGTTTTCCCCGCGATCGCCGGATGCCCATTTAAAGAAAACCAGGAATCTTCGCGACGGCTAATAAATCTCCTTTCCGACACAGATACCCGCCCTCGTAGGTGTCCATTGTTTTCTCGATAATCCTAAAAACAGCGTTGTTTCTTTACATCGATTCGTACCGTTTTAAAAATAGTAGCTTCTCAAGGATCAATTAAATTTTTGGTGATGTTATTTTGGGAAATTAAGTGGACTGTGTGTACAGCAGCGATCAAAAGTTTAAGCCGAGAGGATGATAGTTTGCAAACAGCAGAAAGCTGTTTATTGGTTAGCATAAAACACAACTTTGTTTATCATGGTATATCTTATGAATTCATTAATCTATTTTCGTTGACTGTTTGGGCTTATAGTTTTATCCGTTACTATACTTGTGCAAATTTTCTGCTGCTGTAAAAAGTTTGCTTTGTTTTCTGCACATTTTAATTTTTCAGTCTGCCTCTTATACCTGTAGAAATAGAGGCTTGTTTCGCCTCTTAAACATTACAATCTCCAATATTTTGTGTATTACGCTCGTTCTATGTATCTTGGTATATTTGAATTTCCCAGTCTACTAATAAGCCGGGCTTGCCCCGCGTTTCTGCCATGTTTCCCACCACCTCACCCCAAAAAACGGATCTTCCGAACCTTAATGCAAAACCTGAGTAACCGATACCCTAAATAATACCCGGCTACCGAGATGCTCGCCCCAGCCACGCCAAATACGCTCAAAGATCCCTCCTCGCGACATTAATACCTCTCCCAAAGGGAAGCATCCCTGGATCTTAATAGTCATATACCCCCAGCCACATTACAGATCCCCGTTTTGTGGCTCGACAAGAGACGAGAAAAAAAAAGAAACGCGTCTTCCCCGGGACCGTCCTTCTTGCTCTGTGGATCGCGTCTCGGAGAATCCGTGTTCCCGCAGAGGCAAAGACTTCCTGCTGCACCGCTTACGCGGATGTTACCTACACAACCCCTCCTCCACAGTTATATACTCCCCCTCACGCATATGTACACCGTTGGATATCGCGGTGTACATATGCGTTGCAGCGGGGAACGCCGCGATTGTACGAGAGAGGAGGAACCAGAAGATTCATCCTGTGTATGTACGAGTATATATACATGTGTGTGTGTGTGTAGGCGCATATCCAGGAACCCGAGGAGTTCTAATCCCCTTTTAGAGACTCGGCTCATACCACGCGTTGCGATATGCCTTTGACGGCCGCTCCTGTGACGCTATTGGCTCCGCGTAATCTCGTGTAAGTTGGGTAGCCTAGCCGCAGGATCCACGGCGCGTTCACACGTGTGCAGGCCCGGCCCTCGTGCGTCTCCATCGCCCTTCGCCGCCCTTCGCCTTCGATCGATACGGTAGGTCCCTGTCGTGCGCCGCGGCGCATGCCCTTCGCGGGCGGTGCGGTGGAGGTTGCCGCGGGCGCCGCCAGAGCGCGCTTGTCTGCGTTTCCGGAGCGCTGAGCCTGGCGACTGGAGCAGGGATGGCTGACTGGTCGAAGGGGTGAATCGGGCCGATTCGGTCGTTCTGTTTCGTTGCGGCAGGAAGGCTTAGGCCAACCGTATTCAACCTGCGGCACTCCGAGCTCTAGTACTCGTTATTTCAGCAATTCTTAAGCGCGTCTCAACATAAAAGATCGTACTAATTTTTAAGTAAACGCTTGAACACATTCAGGTCTTATATGCGAATCGTAGATTAGAATCTTTTCGTAGAATTTTTATTAGCACCTACATAAAGGCAACCCGGTACACAAGCTTTCTATCTAAGTAGAGCAACAGGGATTGACTTTACCCATGTATACTTTTCATAACGTTGTAGGTAAACTGAAAATGTTACTCTCATTTTCCTGAAATTCTGTTTCATTGTCTTGTAATATTTTTAATATGTATCCTGTTTAAAACGCTTTCCGGTTGTCCAATCTACCGGGAGAGCAATGCTCTATTCATCGTTAAAGAATTTCACAGTTACGAACTGATATTCCCATTATCGCTGCATTGATATCTAAAAAGATAAAAGCAGGTAGCATATTGTACAATGACTCAAACTTGTAGCTCGTCAACGTAATATCTTCCATTCTCTTCAAATCCTCAGCAAATAATGAAAACCTGTTATCGATACCACTCAACAATAGCCAGAAGTTCCATATTACCAAAGTACCTTAGTGCTTCCAATAAAAACCACCCTTTGATGCTCATTGCCATTTTACCGTAAAATTTTTAACACAAATATCCTTCTCGATAAGTTTCTACAGTCAAATGCAAAACGAAACTTACATCGTCCAACGTTTTGTGTTTCTTAAATATTTTCAGCAATTTCCCTAAAAACCTCCCCTTCAATACCCCCTTGATACTTTACATCAAAATTGTGCACAGAAATTTTGTTTCCGTGTAAACATCACAGACCCACAAATAAGAAGTATGTAGTACCCCATAACGACCCCTCAAAAATTTGATATATATCAAAATATCCCCAGCATTTCCACCAAGAGCACCCCTTCGATACTCACTTACCACTTCGCCCCGAACTTCGACATAAAAATTAATTTTCCTCTCGGAAATTTTGTAAATTCGCTTATAAACAGTATTTATCGTCGATGACTCCTTAACAAACGGCCCTTCGAAACTTTTGCATTTACAAAACACCCTTAATGCTTCCCCCAAGAGCCTCCCTTAGACGTTCATTCGTCGCAGCCCCAAAATTTGCCGCAAAAATCGTCGTTCCCGCGGACCCAACAGCCAAACGTTCGGTTGCCAGGTCGAAAGTCCCTAGTCATCCCGTCAGCGATGACCCAAAAGCGTAGACGCGCACGTGCGTCGTCCTCCCCCTGCCTAATCCCCCCTCTACAGGTACGACGGGGCCCCTTTCGGTCTGTGTACACGAAAAGTGCGCTCGCGCGTGTTTTCTCTCGCCCGTCCAGTTTTATCGTAATTGCCAGTTTTACGTAAGGCTGTTTGTACATGTGTTATCATGAAATACGGCGCTGTTTGTACAATTGTTTGCTCCCTCTCGCCGCGGCGACGCCATCTTCCCGGCGTGACCACGGACGAAAAAATTCCGGACCCAAGTCACTCTGTCTTTGATTCGGCCTCCCCGGGAAACGAATCTCTCGTTGCTCCACCAAGATCGCTCGTCGTCGAACCTTCGTTGCCACGGACCGACACGGCTGGATGCGTGATTCACGTGTTTGAGCCTGGTGTTTGCGAGCTGACAGCAGATGACGCCGCGGCGAGGTCCAAATCGCCGCGCGACAACCTCGAGACGAGCGTGATAAGAACACCGAGATCTCGGCCGCTAAGACGGCTGATTAGACCCGTAATCGCAGCGACAACGTAGAATTGGCCTATCTCGGTTTGGCCCCTGGAGGATGCTTCTGGACGACTCTTGGGAGATTCCACGGGAGGGGCAATAACAGTTACGATCGAGAGCGTAATGTAATTGATAACCGTAGAATGATTTTTTCATTAAGGAAGCATCGTTAATTAATTTAATTAATAGTAAAAAATAAGTGTAAAACGAGAACATGATGTACAATTATTTATTCCTGCTGTAAATAGGACGGTATTCAATGTATTAATTAACACAAAACATGAGTTTTGTTTGTAATAAAAGTTAGATCGAGAGCGTAATGAAATTGATAATCATAGGATGATTTTTTCATTAAGGAAACATCGTTAATTAATTAATTAATAGTAAAAAATAAGTTTAAAACGAGAACATGATGTACAATTATTTATTCTTGCTATAAATAGGACGGTATTCAATGTGTTAATTAACACAAAACATGAGTTCTGTTTGTAATAAAAGTTAGATCGAGAGCGTAATGTAATTGATAATTGTAAGAAGCAGTTGTAGATTTGGCGATTTGTATTTTGAAGAAGAATCGATGAAAGGTTATGTTCTTATTTTGTGAACTCATAGCTTAGGAAAATTTGACCCAACAGTTTGAGTTATGTTTGGTTTTTCTTGTTAGATTAGGTAGGTCTACCTTTCATTTTTGCGATCTTTGTTGGTTATAATTGATTCCTGATTTTTAATAGGTACTGCTTTGAACAGTATCTCACGAGTTGTAATTTTAGGAATTTTAACAGTTACGTAAAACTGAAGAAACTGATTTCTGGTCTAGATATTATATTAATGAGTATTATCATTTAACGTATTCCCCGCATTTATTTATTTCGCAGTTATTTGCATAATTATGGATTCAAAGTAAATAAAATCCAGGAAAAACAGAATACTCCATAATTACTTTCTCCAATTTTAAAAGCCCCCCCCCCCCCCCCCCCCTAACAAAGACTACGAAACACATGAAAAAAGTTTCTGAATCCCATTTTCCATATGCCTTCCTCAAGTAAATACTTCCAGCATCCAAAATTCCAAGTTTAAAGAATGCTTCACCCAGCCCAACCTACGTGCTTGATCCGTTCGCAACAAAAGCTAATCTTCTAGGTGACACAGCCTAACCTCAAAATCGAGCATCCTCGAAACATCTTCCCTCGTTTCCCTCATTCAAAAAACTCAACCGAAAGCAATTGGAACAAGCAAATTACCACCACGAGGTCTCGATGCATCGAGCGTTTTCCTTCGCAGCGAGCTGTAAAGGACCCACGAATCCTCGCGCCCTCTCGCGTAATCCCATCGGACGTGTCCGCGTGCGCCTTCGAACGGAAGATCGGTCCCCCATAGAAAATTCGTCCGAGCAATTTGCGATCATTCACGATACCTAGCACGAGGAGAAACGAATCCTGTTTCACGAAGAGAGGACGGCCAGCGTGCCAGACCGTGTGACATAATCCTGTCGGACGCTTTGTCCCGCCGGCTGATCGCGCGCGTTAGGACACGGATCCCGGGGGAGGACGCTAACCGTTCCCGTAAACACGAAAAACAAGCCTGGACGCGCGAGGAAAATGGAGAAAAATTGTTCGCGAGCACGTACGAATTTCTTTTTCTAATGTTACCTTTTGCTATTCCGTTTTTTCTCGCTTTTATGGTAAATTGTTTATGGGACATTATACGCCATATTGGATGTTTATAGTTCGAATTATTTTGACAAAAAAATTATTCGTTGTAAACGAGTCCCATGAAAAAATTTATGATGTAGTTACAACAAAATTTTTATTAACTAAAATGAGCTTTGATATTTTCAACAAATTTGAGGTAGTGTATTTAAAATGGTAAGCTGCAGCTTTCGCATTACCATGTTGTGATCCATACCTATCAATAATTTTAGGAACACTTACGTCACAGTTACGAAATAAAGCTACCAGTCGCTAATTATTCTAATTGTGTCGTAGAGAATAGTATTTAAATTATAACAATAATAATATTCAAATTTTAATTATTTTCTCTGCTTATAAGTTATATTTTTCACCTAACATCTTATCTGAAACCTAAAACGACAAGCAATTTACTAAAAATTCGCAAGTATCCGGTGACTTACAAACAGAAACGCATAGAGTATATACGAATCTTCTACAATTCACTTTTCCCTTCAACCCCTAAATCAAACCTCCATTACCACCTCCAAATTCTCCTCGCAGCTCTTACCAAGATCAACAAACTACCTGTCCATTAAGATCCTCCACGAAAAAAGCTCGAAATTAATACAGAAACCTGACCACCGTGCATCAATCAGTTGAGTATCACCAACCAGCGGACCAGTTACGAAGAAAAAAGAAGAAAAAAAAATAGAAAAAGCGTTGAGAGCGGTGCACGGGCCCACCTATAGGCCCAATAACGTCGCAGGGGAAGAAAAAAGTCGTAGGTACAAAGGGATGCATGTCCAGAGAGCGAAAGGAGGACAGCTAGGAATCGCCTAACGCGAGAAGGGGCGCATGGTCCCATGGGTGGAAGAAGCGATAAGTGGAGTGGGGCCTGAAAAAAAGGGCGGGGAGCTGGGAGGGGGGCCCGGAGAGCGTGAATCGGGGGCAACGGTGGCGCAGGAAGAAGACGGAGAAGAAGAAGCAGGTCAGATGCATCTCTAGTGTGCATGGACGCAGGTCCTTTCGAGCTTACACTCGTCCAGGCCAGAAGAATGGACCCAGGAATCCTTTTGGTCGGTAATTCGGGGCCTGGGCCAGCTGCAAAAACCAGCGCGCCGTCCCCCCGTTGGTGATCGCGCGCTCGCGCGCACGTTTTCGTTCTCTTACCCCAAGGGAAAGGATACACGCACGTCGGGGGGACAAATCTTTTTTTTATATCTTAGATCCTGGCCGATCATTTTTTTTCACGAACCCTTTTTCTAGCCCTGGCATCCGAGAAGCAGCGCGCAGGGGCCCTTTTTCGCGCAACTGTCGCCTTCCACACTCTTTTAACGCTGTCTTCCCTTCCCTCCTTGTTCTCCGTCCCTCTTCGGCTTGGCTTGGGGGTAAAAGGATCCGGTGGAGGACACAAGGACGTCGGGGTGGTACGACACGCTCGCGTGAATTGCGCTCCTCTTTCAAGGAAAGCCGAATCTTCTTTGGGAAATCTTGGTCGGCTTCGCGTCGTCCTGTTCTCGTTGCGATGTTTCACGATTTTTTTTTCGTTAGGGCAGTAGGAGAATTTTGTGTCGGGTTTGAGTAGTATGAAGGTTGTAACTATTTTTAGTGCTTTTATTTAACTTCTAGGTATTGTGTCGTTATTGAAAAGTGCGATTTGTAACTGTTCTTTGAATTTATTAAAATTTATTATATCCCTATTATCAACGTTCTTGTTATTTTTATTATCCCTATTAACAATTATAATTAATTTACCTAATTAATGTTACTCATAAGTAACACAGAAAGTGACAAAACTTTTGCATCCGCCTGATGTACAGCAGATAGAAGAGAGTTACCATCACTAAAAAATCTGCTACTCAAAGAAACTGTTATTTATTTCAAACCATATCTAAACAATTGATCCCAGAATTATAAGAAATACATATCCCGAAACGTAGTTAAAAGTTCAAAATTCCAAAAGTTTCGATCCTCCACAAATCTTCAACCGTTAGATATGAACGATACGATCAAGAAATTTCTTAATCCCAATTCCAACTGACCTACATTCACGATTCACGTTCGCGAGTCACGCAAAAACCGAGTCGACCTCGAAGTCGATCCGTGAGAAAGTTTGCCGAAAATTCGTTCGAAACCCCGAATAAATGGTAAAAATCGATCGTTGTCCGGCGAACGTGTCCATCGGCCATTTGTGGTCCCGGGCGATCGAAAAGGAGAAGCGTGGAACAGGTGCGGGAAAGGGGTGAGTTTCGTCGGATATCGTGACTACTGGTCAGTTTGTTCGATAGTCGGTGCCAGCCAGCACGGACGGCCATATACCCGGGTACGCCTTAGAGGGGCCTTGGTGCCGAGCTGTACCAAGAGGGCCACCGGTCAATACCTTCAGACCTTCGGAGCACCACCGCGAAAAACGTAAGCAGAAGGCGGTGGTTTTGGTCTCTGGACGAGCTACGGCCCCGTGCATGGTACCGGTAGCGGTGTACAGTGATATACAGTGGCAGACACAAGTTTAAAGAGGAGAATAAATATTGTAAAGTAAAGCACTATGGATTGTAAATATTACGTGTACAGTAGTGGAAGAAAGTTTAAGACCAGAGTGTCAACAAAACTAATATATGAGAAATAGTAGAGTAAATAAATTTCTTGTTCTGTATTAATCGATAAACACTATATTATCTTATTAGTAATAAAAATGAATGTACAGAAATTATTTATAAACCATGTTACTATACTTTATACTGCCTTCTCGTCTTAAACTTATGTCCGCTACTGTAGTTCGCGAATTCTCGAATGCAAATGGTTAAATAGCGATATTCACAAATTTCGGTGTCACTTATCTAAATTAAGTAAATTTTGGCGCAAGAAAAACAAAAATGTTTGGTTAACAAAAATGAAGTAATTAATATATGAAAAATAGTAGAGTAAACAAATTTCGTGTTCTGTAATAATCAATAAGTAGTATATTATCTTATTAACAATAAAAATGAATGTACAGACAATATTTATAAACCATGTTACTATATTTTATATTGTCCTCTCGTCTTAAACTTATGTCCGCTACTGTACGTCTACTTATATTATCAATAATAAATTTGTTTATTGTGCTACTCCTTGTGTATGAATCACTTTAGTTTTGTTGACGTTCTGATAGGTCTTAAACTTTTGTCGGTTATTGTACAGATACGATCGTTTATTCGAGGAAATATGATTTTTCTTTTCGAATTATAGAGACTCAAATAGAATAACCAAGGTTAAAGAATTATTTTATTCGTTGCATATCATTTTTACGCGGCAACCATTGTTTCTCTCACTTGAGCAGCAGCAATTACTCGTCGGTGGAGAATTTTTAATGCATTTGTATATTTTCACTTCATCGATTATTCAAATTCTTGAGTACTCTGAGTTATCTCGTTGTTTTATGGCAGTGATGCAATGCTGACAACAATATTTACTTTTCCACTGTCGTTAAAAATGTGACGCTGTTACACATAATCTGGAAGTCAAAGAGCTTCTCCTGTGTACCGATATCAAGTGACAAAAGCCATCCATCCTTCACTTTTAAATACAAAATCCTTTTCTTAGAATTCGCTACTTTATTTATCGCATTATATATCTTATACAATGTACAGTAGCCGACAAAAGTTTAAGACCAGAGGACAATGTAAGACATAGTTCTATGGTTTGCAGATATTGCAGTGAAACACTATTTATCGATTAGCATAGAATGCAAATTTTATTTATCGCATTATTTCGTACAAATTTATTTATTTATTTATTTTCGTCGACGAGGTCATTTTTATCATTTTGTCAATATATTTGCTAAAGCAAGTAACTGTAACTTGATTTTGGATAAGGAATGCCTGACATTAAGAAAGTAGTGCTTGATTGAACACCTATAATAAGTTCACGTCATTCAAATTGGCTATTTCAAGTGAAATTAAAAACACCTCGATTTCGCTTGAAACTTGAAAAGAAATTAAAACCCTGAAAGAATCCTATCCATAGAGGAGGAACTACGATGAGGTTAAAAGAGACGAGGAAATATAATTAACTCCACATCGAATGAAGAGATAAAGGAATGTATTAATTAGCAAAAAAAAAGAGGAGGAGAAAGAAAATAGCTAATTAAAGGGGAGGAGAGGTAAAAGTGATGATCGCGATGAAATGAACTAAAAAAAATAAAGGAGAAGGACAGAGGAGAAGTTAATTAATTGCAGATCACAGGGAAATGGGAAATAAAAGAATGACCGCGGAGGGTGGGGGAAAGCAAGAGGAAAATAATTGTGGTGAAGATCGAGCAAAAAGGAAATAATTAACTTCGAATCACGGGGAAAAGGGAATGCTGATTAAAGGAAACGGAAAAAGAGAAATAAAGCGAGAGTTAAACGCGAAACGAAAGGTGTATCGATCGGGGAACATCAACAATAAAATTCTCTAAGTAACCACAATGTTATTAAATATAAATCATAAAATCGTTGTTTCATGCATTTTATTTATTATTTGCGCTAATTTATGAATTATGTCTTGTCAGCTTCAGAATTGTTCAATTTAACGTAATATACAAAAAAATAAGAAAATTGAAAGTGAAACATACTACTGTGTTATTTAGTTGCATGTGGAATAATATTCTTTGTTAATTCAATAATTTTTAAAAATTCACAGTTCGCTAATTTCAAACACACCGATTCCTCTTCCTTTATAATTTATAAAAATTTCATGTCAATACAACAGCTAATATAGTAAAAAAAATTATATTTTTTTGTTCAAACGTTCAAATACAGTATTTAAGGGTGTTTAAGATATATTTCTATCATTCGAACAATTTCGAAACCTTGAAGTGCTTCAAACACACCAATCCTTCATCCACTGTGATCTATTAAAATTGCATACCAATAACCAAAAAGTTATAACTTCGATCATCCACGAACGAAATAAATAAATACAACCATAATGGTAGTATTTATTTATTAATTTATTTTATAAGATCTTGTACATATATATAAACGTATATGTGTGCTTGTGTGCGATTTTACAGTTGCTTTTTAATTTAATTCATGGTTTAGCTCTACTGGTTGATTTATGGGCGTATTGTTTCTTAGTTCGCCTGTCCTATTTTTCTTCCGCTTGTTCCTCCAATAAACCTTTACGCGTTTGTTTCCTTAATCATTCAAACACAAGGATCTTAATCTCAAGCATGATTTTTCACATACGAACATGTCTTTTATCTGTTTTCCCTCTTGGGAAGATAAAATCTTTACAAATTCCCTATTCTTCAAGGAATTAATTCATCTATATTCCTCGTATCGGGGACATTCCACTAAGATATGTTCTAGTTTTTTCCCTTCCAGTATTACCAAGCCCAACTACCCTCTTGCTGCACCGTAAACCAACCACCTCAACGTGCACCCCCGCAAATTTACCCTGCCGCTAAACATCCCCCACCCCTCGGCTACAACAATACACTGCGAGGTCTCGCGTATGCATTCGGGACACCCGTTATCGTGCTTACGTGCGCACACGTGCCTACGAGGTGTATCACACGCGAATCCGATCTTCGATAATAAGCGAGGCAACCGTTCTCGAACCGATAGAAAGCTGCGTCGTTACGTGTAACCCCTACCCCCCCTAACCTCCCCCCAACCATCGTGCATGCATGCATGCATGCCTGTAAACACATACCATCGCTTTAATATCGTCGCCGTGCACGTACAAACGATATTTATTGCCCGAGGCCTGGAAACAATTCATTATTCCCCGGTCGATGGTAATTAGTACAGCCGAAAGGACGCTGGAAAGTCACGTCCGCCTACGTTTTCGACTGCCACCGTGTTGGGGGGTTGCTTTCCCGAAGAATCGCGCAAACGACAAAGGATAGGGGGTGAGTTCCTTGGAATTGGACGAGGAAACAGGGTTACGTGGTACGGATCCACGAAACGGTGATACAAGTTCCTGTTCCATAACTTGTGGGACACCCGGTATACTTGGAATAAAGGAAAGTTTATGTTACAGGTTTAGAACGAAGTTACCATCGGTACGGTAATTATTGTGATTGTGTCGCAAAGAATGTTGTTAACCCTTTGCACTCGTGAGGTGGACTGTTAGTCGTATAATGATGCTAACTTCAAACATTTTCAAATTCAGAATATTTACAGTACATTAATATTAATATTTCAGAACATTTGTGTATATTAAAAAATTTAATATTAAATTTATTAAAATATTTTATTTTTAAATTTACGTGTGTCATTATTTGCCCTTTGAGTCTAACCAATAAACAAACTAACTGAAGTTTGAAAATTTGAGAAACTAATTAAAGGTGACTAACAGTCGTTTCTTTCCACTCAGTTTTTGATCTATAATCGAAGGATCACGATAGCTCTCCTTGGCGTTTTTCAACCGTATTTTTTTGAAAACCCTCTGCTACGCAAATCATTAATCGCATTATCGAGATATCGCGTACACCCCTAGTCAAAATCGATTCGCGTAACCCGCGAACGGAACGCTAGAAAGAGCCGACCGACCGATCGGCCGATTCCTCGACTCTGTTGCACAGCCGTTGAAGGAAACAGAAGGCTGCGTGGGCGCGACAGTTTCACCTACGAGTAGAGGCTAACGGTTCGACGTAACATCTCCTTCGTCGCGGCTAGGATTTAGCCGGTCGGATGTTTCGCCGTCTCCTTCACGCCCACGAACAAGGCAGATGAGTCAGAACGAATGGGCGGATTCGTCTTGCGAGCAACACGATGCCGGGGGTAAGCACTCGATAAGGAGTGGGCAGGGGGAGGTGATGGTGGTCTTGAGGGATGTTAGGATTTTCCAGCACCAGGCGCGAGAACCCCCTTTCTTCTCCCCCCTCCACTCCTGTTTCGTCAGGGGAACAGAAATAGTAACGCGTGCTAAGAAGCACGAGCCATTGCATGCGTGGTGGATACGTATAGGAAATTCTACTTTTATTTATTTAGTGGAGAGAAATGATAAGACTCAGGTGTGAATAAAATAAAATCAAGTGATTAGAATATAATAAATGTATATGTTTAAAACAATTTAATAGTAATAACTTAGACGACTTTACAACTTAGCAACTACTACGTTCTTCCTTCAGAATCACATTCTTTCTGCTTTCACAGTCAACTATTATACGTCTTTTGGTCGGGTTAACCTTGAACCAGTATCCTGATCAACAGCCTAATCATATTATCTGGCAATGAAGACAATTTGATCTTGGCAGAAGGGAAATGGATTTTAATTTACGTTCATTAGGCTCCTTTTTCTCAAATGGGGTCGACGTTTTTTTTCAGCCATCTATTTAACCGTTGTTAATTATTTTTAACTTTTTTAAGTATTTAGCACTGTCTATATCTTTAATTCTTAACCTTTTGAGTGCCATGGACGTATATATGCGTCTGAATTAGTTGAATCTCATGACACTGGTTTTAGGCATGTATTCGAATTTGTAGGCGAGAATTCAAATTGTTTGGGAATAACTTGATAATGATTGATAATTTCTAATTTTTGAATGCGAGTTTCTGTCTGATTGAAGATTTGTTTTAATAATTATGCAATGTAGAGTGTACTTTAACATTAGTAATCAAGTACACTCAACATTAGTAATCAAGTATATCAATTCTTCGTTATCCGGTTCAATAGAATTGTTTATAAGATTTTACCAATTTTATTAAATTACCTTTAATAAATAAAATTAGGTTTTCGTGTCCTCGCTTTCACGACTGCTTCTAAAATCATGATTTTTAACCCTACTTGAGGCCAATTATTTTACATTACCTCACACAGACGTACGTGTGTGAGTATTTCACGAGAAAATTATAGGTTTTTCGGTATAGCAAGTGTCGATCGTTCGGCCTTTTCCTTGTAGCCAGGCATTATCATGTCAGAACGCAAGATCTTCCTGTACAATTTTATGGTTCTATCTAGCACAATATTCATTTATACTGAAAAAGCGAAGAATCGTGTGGAAAAGTTCCTTAGAGATTTCAAATTCATTGGAAACTCTCAGGATAAACCAATAAACTAATTTACTCTCACTAATTACACACGTAAGCCACCCTTTCTCACCCTTCTATTGTATTCATAATAACACGTTCACCGGTTGAAAATTATTTATTTATGCTAACATCCTGAATTATGTATAAAAACAAACAGAGCATAAAGATCTCATTTCACTAAATTTCAAATTAAAAACAATTATATACATACAATAACAATTAGATTGAATAACCAAGCATATTATGCTTATATAGAATTTTCTGTTATTTAAAAATCAATATCACAGTAGATACATTTTTGTCAAAATTTGAATCTTCCCTTGATCAATCGCTCCTCTATAATACACGATTTGGATAACTATTAATTAAAAAGAAAAAAATACCGTCTTGATATTTCAATTTAATATAAATCTAACAGCTACATCATAATTGCAAGTTCGAGCAATGTATACGTTGCAAAAAAGAATTCCTCAAAGGAACGTCCCTTCCGATCGCAGAGGTATCGACACCATTCGTCACCCTTACCCCGTGATCGCAGGCAAAATTGTCACGGAATTTCGCGGCCAAGAAAAAACTGGCTGCCCGTGGGAAATCGCGGTGTCGAGCAGTTTTTTGCGATGAAAAATTCCCGGAGAATCCGCGCGGAATCCATGGTTGGTGATTTTTTACCCGGGCCAGCTGAGAGTAAAAATCGTGAGAAAACCTGTGCACCGTCGCCTCCCTCCTTTTTCCACCCCTAACAAGAGAAAGCGTCGGATACTTGGTGGTCGGCCATGGAAAAAAGTTCGATTCAGACGAGCGACATTTCGCCGCACGATTTTATATCTGTCTTCGTTGTTTATGATTGAAAAAACAAGGAGAGACATACGATCGTGCGTTAAGAAACGTCTGCATTTAGTTATAAACAAAAAGGAAAGAAGTAACAAGATTAAAGGCGCAAAGAGGGATAACAATTATCGTGGACCAGGCGAAATCGCGATTGCTTCGTATTCATGAGCGATCGAAGGCGACCGGTATCGATCGACGGGACCATTGGCCATTGTTCCCCGACCCCCTGCAGGACCCACCCCCCTGCTCCCTCCTTAACGGTGCGCATCTTCCGGATGACCCACGTGCACACGCGTCATTTGAATACGCGCTCGTCCCTGCCCGGTTTCTCCCCTATTATGTGTAAATTGTATTATTTTTACCCCAAATACATTTCGCCCCTAGCGCCGAGCCGCGGCCTCCGGGGTCAACAGGTCAAATTGCACATGTCCACCGAAAGTCACCCCCTGCGCGCTGCCCGACGCGACGCCGCCCCTCCTCTTTCGCCGGGGAAAGTCACGTATGCAGGGTGTTCGGACGATGTTGGGAGAAAATTAAAAGGGTAACTCTATTCTAAGACGAAAATCAAGAGTAACAATATTGCGTTTGACGCTTTGTTTATTAATTATAAGCAAACAAAAGAACGGACTAGTTTACGCCTGAGAGCAGGCAGAAGGATCGACTGATATCTGGACGAACTATCCTGAAGACGAAATCGTGAAGAACGAAGGAAGATCGGGAAGCACAGAGAGACACGTCGACCTCAACCCCCACTCCCTAGCCTTCACCCCCAAAAAAAGGACGAAGATACGATTAACGATAAGGGTGAGTGGCGGTAAAAAGTTAACGAATCTTGCGTGAAAAAGAGGGGGTCTGCGCGCAGCCGAGCATAATAATTTCTCGCGTGATTTAAAAACCGTAAATTTTTTACCCATTAACCACCACCACCACCAGCTTCCTCAGAACTCACCCCCTGAACGAACGTACGTATATTCGCGCTCGCATACTCGAGCCGAAGCGAAACTTTGTTTTTGCCACGGGAAAAACATCGAAAGACACACCGTGTGCCGTGTCTCCCGATCGGTTATCATTTCACACCGATTATAATAAACCGGTGGTCGACGGAAAAAACTGGACGAGCCGAGGAGAGGGGCAGAAGAATACGTCGACGCAGCAAGGGGTGGCCTAACCCTGGAGGGACGAAGACGGGCTCATTGGGAGCGGAGAAAAAAATAATGCGGGCCATCCAGGAAAAAAGCGTCCCGTTCGGGGACCCTCGAGGCTGGCTGATCTTAAATAAGTATATAATAATGCTAGCCTGTTGGGGCGTTTTTAACCCCTTCGTCGGCTTCCTACGACTCAGCCAACTCCCTCTCTCTCTATCTCTCCCTCCTAACTTTTTTTCACTCCTTTCGAACAGAAGAATCGTACACACGAGATGTTACCCCGTCGGCTAACGGATAAAATCTAAATTAACTAAATTAAGGGCCCGACCTCGCCTTCCGCCTCGTTTTTGCGCACGATTTATATACACGAGTTTTTGCATCGGTTCTCTGTTCCGGATGAAAAAAAAGAAAGAAAGAAGAAGATCGCAGAGAGAAAGATAGGTTTGCTCGTTGGAGAAAGCGAGCAAGTGTCGTTTCCAATCTGCCCCCCCCCCATCCCTCTTTCCACGGGGATTTCGTTTCCTTTTTTCATTTTTCTTCCTCTTCCCCGATACTGGCAGCTTTCATGCCTCTCGCCTCGTTGTCTTGCCCCGCGAAAGATCGTTGAAAGGTCGATTTACGGTTATAAAATTACTCACGTGAAATTCGAGACGGTGCGCGCTGCGCGTCGCTGCGTGTTTGCCGGCGAGATTTATAAGCGCCCTTCTTCCACGAAGCGGAGACAAGCCGGAAGAATGGAACCACGAGGGTCGAAGTAAAGAGTTTTCGTTGCAACGCAACAACAGAGAGAGAGAGAGAGGAGTTTCCTTCTGGCCGCGGATCGTTTCGCCGCCTCGAGCTTTCGAGACTTATTCCCGGCCATCTTTATCCACCGGGACGGACGAAACGGATGAAGTTCGTCGATGGCCGGGCTTTTCCAGCCTCTGCACCCCTTTAACCGTTTAACTACCGGGAGTGCGACAGCGCTTCCGGGTTTTTTCGCATATGCATACAGGAACGCGAGATATGTAGAAAAGAACACATCATTCTGAAGAAATATTTATATTCAACGTGAAAACAGACTTTATAAACCAATGAGTATATTTATATTCATATAAATTGTATATTTTATATGAATATAAATATAAATATACTGTAATTTATAATTGGTTTATAAAGTCTGTTTTCATATTAAATATAAATATTTTTTTCAGAATTATGTGTTCTTTTCTATGAGGTTTGAAACTCTTTTTATACATTTTGGGATCTAAATTATACTCTAATGTAGTAAATGTAATATGTAAATGTTTCTGAAAGAATACTTTCAGATTGACTTTGATAAAAAGCATTTCGAATAAAAATCGTCGATTTTTCGCGTATGTATGAAAAATTTGTGCGATACTCAAAGGGTTAAGCACAACACCGATTTGAATGGAGATTTGAAGATGGACCGTGGATCTAGGAATCTTGAATGGAACCAAGCAAATTTATTGCATCGACGATATCGTCAAATTTTTATTGCTCCATAACGATCAGAAGCACATATTTTTTGCGAAAATGAAAATACTTGCGGCGTCTTCGAATATAATTATGAAAAGATCATCTTCGATTCTAATCATTTGGACCACCATGCAATATTTCTAAATGAAATGTTAATTTTTCAATGTCGGATCTCTCATTCTTTTCTACATAAATTAGGACGAGTCAAATGAAAGACTATCGCTCCTTAAATTAATAAATAAATTGAATTCAATTAAACAACGATAAACAACAAGATATCCTTAAGTTTCATCGACACGAATATATTTCCACGTAGAAGGGTACTTTCATTACTAACTCAACCGAATTACCACCCTCCTCCTGTTCCGTTTTTTTTGGTCTAATCACCGGGTATACAGTTTCCCATGGACAAAGAAAAAACTCGATTTTGGCAACAGAGTGGACGCGCACGGCGCAAATATCCCATTGTAAGCGGTGACTTTTTCACGCACCACGGACACGTCCGTTTGGTCATTTTTCCAGGGCCACCCTCTTTTTTGACCGTTTGACCATATGGGAGGGGGTCGGTGATTCCGGTCGTAGCGGGCGATCGATCGATTGATTTCGCGCAATAAAAGAGACAGGAAAACCCTCGTGAAAACGTGACCGGCCATGAATGGCCTCCTCGTTTGGCTTAGTCAAATTACCACGCGGTGCTGGCGTTGACCTTCGTTGTAATGATACGTTAAGCTCACCCTGCGGGACCGTGAAAGAACGGAAAATCTGTCGGTCGTTGCAGCTTCCCGACGATGTGGGCACGCTGGTTCGTTACTCGTACAAAAATCTTTGATGGACCACCGATAATTGAATTCTTCGCGAAACGCTCCAATGTTTATCTAGTGATAAATCTAGTGGTTTACGGGTTTACCTTTCATTTTTATGGTTATTTGGATATTTTATACATTCTTGCATACGATTTACGAACGTTTTCTGCGTTACTTTGCGAATCAAAATTTTAAATACACAAAAATCCACAGTCTAATCGCAAGAAAACACGATCTTACAAACGCGTACGGTTAGACTTCAGCAACATCTATTATTCCACTGCAAAACAATAACCCTCGCTTCTTCATCTTCCCGTCGAGTCAACAAATGCGTGTACAAACCCCCTTTCAAAACTATCCGATTCAACGCAAACCCGTAACACAATCAATCTTAAGCATCGCGAAACCCTCCCTTCAAAAAACCTACCCCCACCGTTTCACCATCGTCCTCGTCAGAATTCCTGCGTCCTCGATCACTTCAAATCGCGATGCCTCGCGTGATTGTTCATTTGGAAGCTGGTCCCTGACGTAACCACGAGAAAGTCGTTGGGCTCGCTATCACGGCTATATCTTACCGCACAAGGGCTGGTTATAGGGGTAACTCTGCTGCAACGCAGAGAAAGAGAAAGGCGGACAGAGATAGGGAGAAAGAGGTCGAAAAAAAAGGGGGAGCCATGGGTGAGCCGAGGGGGGGAAAAAAAAAGTCCCGGAGGCTGGATGGCTATTAATATTTCTTTTCCTCCTGGCCCTCTGTTTAGCATAGGTCCCGAGGTGTCCCTGTAACGTAACGCAACCCTTTGCAAACAGCATGAGAAAAAAAAACGAACGACCCTGGCGCTGGTAACCGACCGCCGATAGGCAGGATGCTCCTGCGGGATGAAAGACGTCTGTGTCTCTCACGGTGCCGTGTTTTTGTCGTGCACACGGAACGGGTCTCCTCTCGTTCGTACGTAACGCGACAAAGGAGCCAACGTGCCGTGTGATGTTCGCGTCAGAGGAATAAGAAATACAACGCGAACGCCGGTGACTGCGTTTAACAGCGGAGAAACCGATCGGGTCGGAACGACCTGTTGGCACGTGGGTGATTACTATTTGCAACACAGTCAGTTTTTAAGAATTTTAGTATGATGAATTTCTATTCCATGCATTATGAAAAGGAGAGGTTATTGTAATCGTGCGATAGAATTTTTGGGGTTTAAGTAAACAGAAAATGAAGCATGTAGATTGAAATGAAAGTGATGCTGTGCTCTGAGAAACAGCTATGTTACGATTATTGGTAATTGAGTGCCAAATTTTTATTGATTTACAGATGAACACTCTGTTTGCCTTTGCATAATACGATCAATCATATATTAATCTATTACGATTACTTTTAAGATACAGAAGAGATCTATTTCTAAACTGCGGCCCTTCCATAGTTAACGTTTTGATTGAGGTACCATTTTTGATTCTGTACAAAAGTTTTGGTACACTGACGTTACATTTTTTTGTCAATACGATAGAAATGTAGCCAATGAAGTTTTGAATATTCTATATAACGAATTGTATCTGCTGTAATGCATGTGTATAATTGAAAATAAAAATGTTTCTGTAGACACGGTACAGAGTGCGTGGTTTTCACGGTGAAAGGGTTAAAAGGTAAGGAAGGCTAGGTGTCGAGAAGACGACAGGTGGATGCTGGGACATGGTTTCTAGCGTAATCCTCACGGTCAGCTTCGAGGGTCACTGAAAGCCTTGATCCCTTGGTTGCTCGTCCAAAGCTGGGTCAGCGGAAAAACAAAGGCGAGGGCCATTTCATTATTCCGGGGACATTAATTAATTATTCGCCCGCGAACGTCGAAGTAATTAATCTCGCCGGAGATAAAGATCCTCCGGCACCGGTGGAGGCCGTGGACACTCTGACAAATGTATTTTTTCCGCTGAATCGCAGGAGAAACCCCGCGTTAATACCTTCCATTGATGGGCCATTGATGTCCGTCGTATTTCAGGGGACGTTTCAGATTGATTCTCGAAACGATTGCGTTTTGAGATAGATGAAAATAAGTTTCGCATTGATATTAATGCAAAAGTTTGCATTGGGCAAACATGTATGCATTATTAACAACTAATACGTTTAAGACTTCCGATTTAAATTTGTGCAGTTTCTAAAATTATCAGTATTTAAACAGTTCTATGTATGTTGAATAATTCAAACTTCGTAATCATCAGATAAATCTTCCCTTTCTTAGTTTTACATCCAAATCATCATAAACCATGAATTGAACATAAAAATAAGTTTTACAAAATACGAAAACCTCCCCATATTTTACAAAAATTCCAAGACATCTGCCAATCTTAAACTAACTAACAAGGTACGCTTATCCAATTAACCTCTGCGCTAAAATCCGCCTCCAAATCTAACAGACCGAGCAAATGTCCTTTAAATCCAACTGATTACAAACCATAAATCATGCATAAAAGTAAATTACACAAAATGTGGATCCCCTATATTTAACAAAAACCCCATGACATCTCTCAAACCTAAAGCAACTATCGGTGCTACACTTATCCAATAAACCATTGCGCGTCGGAACCCATCTCCAAACCCAAAGAAGCAAACAAGTTTCCCCTGCTTTTTCCCTCAACGCTTCCATCACGCGTGAAAGTCGGGATCGCTGTAACCGTAACAGTCATCCCTGACCCACCCCTTGGAGCTCTCTCCCGGTTCCCGTTTCAGACGTTAATGGACTTCAGACGCGCGAACGTTTCGCCCGGAGGATCGAAAACGGAGCTCGTGGGGACGAAAGGGGAGGAGGATCCACGCGATCATCGCACAAGCTGCAAAGATGACGTGCCCCCATGCTGCCCATAGGACAGGCCATATGTATACGAGGGGGTGGACCAAGGTGGTAGGTGGTATAATGGGAGCGAGGCAGAGGACGGCTTTCAGTTCCACATGCGTGAACCGTGAGCATAACAGGGAGAACCCTTGCAGCCCGAGATCGCTGCTCTCGCTTGCGCAACAAAACAACAGCTGCGCCCGGGCAGGCGACACCGAAAATCGTCGAAACACCCGCCCGATCTCTCGGTCACGCAACCCTTTCGCTGTGGACAGCGTGACACCTCCGGATTCTTCCTTGGTCTGCGAATAGATTTGCGACCGGGGACAGTTGGACACGCTGTTCGAGCGACACAGCGCTGAACCGATAGGGGATTCAGAGAATCGCAGGGGTAAACCGTTTTCTGGGTGTTGATTTTGGATTTGTTGCCGAGGAACGAGTACGGTTTGCTGGATTATTCGTCAGTTTGTTCTGTGGAGAATTGTTGAGTAGCTGGTTTGGTTGGTAGTAAATGGCGAAGGTTGGCGAAGGTGACCAAGGGTAGGACAAATACATTTTGGTCCAAACTGAGAGCTATGTACAGGTTCCACGCATATTTTTTTTTTTTTTTTTTTTAGTAAAATGGTACGAGTAAATTAATTGTGAAACGATATTAATCTGGGTTTAGCTAATTCTCAAATGTAATAGTATCGGATGTGCATTACTGAATAGTTGAACGAAAGGAAATTACATGTATGGAATATGAGAAAGGAGAAGTATTTGCTTCGTAGCTCATAATTAAGATAATAACTTATATTACAATAATCAAAATCACTCTTTATAAATTAACTTTGACATAGATGAAGTGCAAGTACTTTCTGTATTTTTTCATTTTCAAATCACAGTAAATGCCACTTCAATGCTATATCAGTAACTTAATACAATTACATTTTGCTAAATTCCGTGTTTTCTTTCAAATAAAATCTTGTCACCCAGGACAATACATACTAAATTTGCCTGGCAGTGAATGGGTTAAACGACCTTGTTGTTCGACCCTAGGCAACGTCAGCCCGGTTATCGAGCCGTTCATTAAGCTCCCCAGCGTTAACGGTGTGGCTGTAACGAAGAACCGGAAGCCGCAGCCAGGGTCCACGTGCGAACATCTTCTTCCTCTCGCCCCCGCCCCTTGCCGTCCCCCCCCTCCTACGCAGCTCCCGTGCCCTCTTTCGACCCGGCGGAGCTCGTTCTCCGTTTCCTCCAGCCGTATCCGCGACCTCGTCTCCGCGTGGACGTGCAACCCAGGGCCCTGGACTGTGCACGCCGCCGCATGTTCCACGTTACCTTCTTTCTATCGTCTCGTTCCGCGGCGCGTTAATTATGAGCGGCTTCCGGCGATCTAGATTTCATTCTTTCCTCTCCGCTTAGGCAGCGGGAAACGATAATAGGTACGTGACCCATGGTGGTCAGTTCACACGAGAAAGCAGACTCTGGCGCGCTTCTTCGGGGCCCCGGTGCACACGGCCTCTAGCACGGTCTTTGGGGGAGGGGGGGGGGTGCGGGGGGTGGGGGGAAGAGGGGACCTTCCGCGCGTAAAGGAGGACGAAAGGGGGGCCCGCGCGGTCGCGCGCGTTACACTCGCGTTGCACGGCAGCGAGACGTCGGTGTCGGCGTCCCGACTTCCACAATGCGCCTTGTACTCTCCCACACTCAAGGAGTCTCACGCCCTCACATCCTCCTGCCGCCTCCTCCGCGAGCGACGCAGAACGCG
This sequence comes from Tetrapedia diversipes, assembly GCA_033822845.1. Taxonomy (NCBI): domain Eukaryota; kingdom Metazoa; phylum Arthropoda; class Insecta; order Hymenoptera; family Apidae; genus Tetrapedia; species Tetrapedia diversipes. The sequence goes on from JAOPTO010000989.1 coordinate 151,639, forward strand.
AGGAGGACCCGTGAGCGCGGAGGAGACCGCGCGCGTCCGCGGCCATTTCACCTCGCGCTGGGCCCGACCTCTGAGCGAGAGCGATTCCACGTGAACGAGAGGGTGAGGGGGAGGGGGGGACCACCGTGAAACCTTTTGCGATCGCCGGCTCTCTAGCCGCGGGCCTGAACCGACGTCGCGAGCTCGGGAGCCAGCGAGGAGCAACAGTCATCCTGGGACTTAGGTTGCGAAACGGCGGAGGCTTCTTTAACCTCGATCTGATGGTTTTTTCTTGGGTATCGTGGAATTAACGGTAATCGTGTTATGTTTGGTCAAATGACCGGTATTGAAATTCGATTTAACAGCAGGATTTACGGGACCCGTCAATTTGACGAGTTTGATGAGCAAAATTTGCAAAAATAATTGCTATTATTCGTAGCAATTTTTGCTAACTTTTATCGATGGAGAGATATAAATATATAAATCTATTTCTTTCTTAGTTCTGTAATTTTTAATTCTGTTCGATGTATATCTTGTTCCTTAGTATCTGTATATTGCAAATAGATATTCAAAAAATGTCCGCAAATCTAGTGTTAAAGTTGTACATTTGAGGATAGAAGTGTAAATATGTAATTTTTTATAATTATGTGGATTACTTTATGCATTGTACTGTTAGTAGGTGACTAATTTATAATGAAATCTTTTAGTTTCCCAATTTTGATTCTTTACTAGTTTTCTGATAGGATATCAAACAAATTATTTTTTATAATTGGATGAAGATACATGTCGAAGAAACTTGGCTTATTCTGCATTCAACGTCTAACTTGTTAGGAAAATATGTTGTGCTATTGTGAGGCGCGTTAAGTAATTTGATGAATATATTTATTTTTATTATAATCGCATATGTTTATTACCGTTTGTAAGCGAGAAATCGCTTTAAACGGATTATAAAGCAACAAAGTTGGTCTTAATGGAAAAATGAATAGTGATCCATAATTTCTTATTTGTTGGTCTCATTATTAACCGTATTCGTGAAAACCCTAACACTCAGTGTGTTAGCAGAAAGACGGTTCAACTAATTTGACATGATTTCCTCCTTTTCGCCGGTAGCTGATTTCATTATAATTTTTTAACGAAGCATTCTTGATCGCCAGCATATGGGAACATCTCTCTTTCCATTGATTCAAACACAACACGCTCTTCAGACATTGCTCCATTAAAATTCATACGGCTCGAGTAATTACATAATTATATATCTTAAGGTTACATTATATTTCCTTCAGACATGTGAATCTTCGAAAGCTGCAATAATCATCTCCCTATCTCGTGAACATCGAAGTAAAACCACTGTAAAACTGAGCCTGTAATAACCTCGCTGGAAAATTTTGAAAAAGGGACTAGAAGAACAACGTTTAATAGAATACCTTATTCTTCCCACAAAATCTCCTTTGAACCTACTTTTTCTTCATCACGCGTTAATAAAATTTCCCAAAATCTATTAGAAAGTGACAAAAAAATTTTTCTTAAAATTCCTAACTTTCAAAAATTTAATTTTACCAAGCTTCGTTATTTCGTCTTGTAATTTTAATAGCTTAACAAAAAATAAGAATTTCAAAAAAAAATAATTTCTTCAAAAATTCCTTAATCGTGTTTATCGCTACAAAAAATTGCCTAACGATAAGTTAAAAACCTTTTCCAAAATTTATATTCTTCTTCATTGTGATTTCATTTATTTTTACGTGACCCAACGACGACGAAAACAATTTTTCTTAATTCCCATAATCCCTGACGCAATCATTTCCTCGTCAACCAAAAATCTCAAAGCTATAAACTTTTCCCGTTATCGTTCACTAGATCGTCGTTTCGAATGCCCTCGAAAAATCGCGAAGCTCTAAATCGTTCTTTATTTTTTTTTTTTAAAGAGATGCACGCAATCACCAGGCATTAAATTGTCAAGCAACGCGGAGCATCGGTATCCCGCGAATTTAATTACCCGCTAACAAGCGTCATTATCGGTATCGCGTGACCGTAGGACGCCGCTTAGGCGCTCGATCGTTCGTTGTGTGCGACAACATTGACATTTTCTGGCCCGATGCGCGACGAAAAAAGAGCGGGGCCCGCTGGTGGCGGGCGAGTTATCCAATCGGCGAGCGTATTACAGGCGAGAAAGCAGCTGGGAAACCTAACAGTTTCGAAAAGGCCGTGAGTGACCGGAACACGGCTCTCCTTCTTTACCTTAGCGCGCACAGGTAGCAACACAACGTGTGCCGCTTTAGAGCGCCGCTTATCGTCGATCTTCGCTCGTTTCGTCCTCAGCCACCAAGAAGGCGTATACAGACTGTACACACTTCGCTTCATTAATGTTAACCCTTTCGCCATGAAAGTGCACGTATATAAATTCCCAGAATATGAGCGTGTATACCTGTTTTCTACACCACTGTAGAATCACTTTTGTTATTCTTGTTTATCTCACTTTAATTTTCTTCTCTTTATTATTTCTATACCTATCGGTTTACAGCATTGCAAAATTATTTTTATTTTCTTGTTAATATAATAGTTTCATTATTTTTATATTTATATTTTATTTCTCATTTTTACTTTTATTTTGTTATCGATATAATAGTTTCATTATTTTTATTTTTATATTTTATTTCTTATTTTTACTTTTATTTTGTTATCGATATAACAGTTTCATTATTTTTATTTTTATATTAGTGTTATAGCATCTTTAAATTATTATGATTTTTAGTTTTATCGTTCTGCAACGAAGGAATATTCTTGTTCTTACTTGTATTTTATTATTGTTCCAGTATTATTCTTATTTTTAGCTTGTTTAAGCGCTACAGAATTCTTAATGCTTTTGTTCACGTTTGTATACACATGTATAATAATAAAAAATGTAGGAGATTACCACGGCTAATTAAAACATTAAATTATTCAAAGAAATCATGTCCAATTCTAAATAAAAAAGGACGTAATTATTTCCTTTCTAGCGAAATGTATCCCTTACTTTTGCTCAATATTCCTTTATCATTTGTCTGATTAAAAAGGTTCATTTTTCTACAGAGATAGATTAAACAAACAAATTAAAAATTACCAACGCCAGCTCATCTGTCTCTCCTGCACCGCGACAAGCAGGAAACGCACAGAAAAGAAAACAACGAAAGAAGGACGCGCATAAATTAACACGTTCTCTGTCACGTGTACCATTTTCGATGCACCTTAAAATTCGTTTCTACGTCAAACGAATTTTTCCCGTTAAGAGATTAAAATAACCGTTGGTTTAATGGTGTTTACCAATATTTTGTATTATTTTGATACTTTCCAACACCAAAACATACTTTCTCTGCTCGCAAACAGACTGTTGAGCTTAATGAATTATTTTTATTATGTATGTTAGCTTAAATAGGATACTCTTATAACTGTTGAGTTTAATATTACAATTATTACGTATGTCAGCTTAAATATAATATGCTTGAAACTGTTGAGTTTAACCCTTTGAGTGCTGAATATAGTAGGCCAAAATGCTTTGTGTGGCTGGCATTACTGCTACTCATATACTAATAATTGTCTTGCAATAAGTGGAAGATCGAAAAACAAACGCATATGAATGTTGAATATTCCAAGAATCAGGAATGGCGACTGCCAATTAGAGAGTAGTAACAAACATTGCCACATAGAGACAATACTGTAGTAGATTTTCATCAGACGAATATATGCGTCCATAGCATTCAAAGGGTTAACATTATTCCTATCACACGACAATCATTTATTTTTCATATATCACCCACTTATACCAACCCATACGTTCAAAAATACAGCGAAATTATTTCGATCACTTTTATTGACCCAAACACAAATAAAATGGCAATTAGTGAAAAAAAGAAACAGCTCGACAGGGAACGTGTTAACAGAATGTCGAGAGATGTGGTCCAAGCCACCCATCTATCCTAGAAAACGGCATTATTCCGCGCAACGAGCACCTCGTGGATATTCGCGATGTGATTACTTTATTAAGGGCATTCCTGACCCCGTGCCACGACCTATACGAATAAGCGACAGAAAAATCCGGCTCTCGTCTATACAGAGAAAGTCCCCCGATGGCTCTGTGAGAAACTGGCCCTGCCTGGCCGCGAGCCTCCTCTCTGACGCCGCCTCGTTACCGTTGCACGCAAAAACGCCTGTCTAACAGCCTAGACGGTGACTTTCGTTGATTTACAAGCCGTGCGGACGCCTCGTATCCGCCGTTCGATTCCCTCGTGCACGCGCCATTTTCCATGTCGGCGGTTTTACTCGGCATAATCGCGTAGACGGTTTTTCGATACGTTCAACAGTTACCATTTCTCTTGAAGGATACTTGGTTCACTTTAATATTTACAGGTTTTGATTGTGATCATTTTCTCGTGCGAATAATGACACGACCAATGACCAATTGTCGATTGGTGTTATTAGCGTTGGCTTGTAGAACAGGAGGAGTGTGTTCAATGAATTGTTTTGGAATTGGTTAAAATTGTTCGATACGTTCAACAGTTACCATTTCTCTTGAAGGACACTTGGTTCACTTTAATATTTACAGTTTTTGGTTGTGACCATTTTCTCGTGCGAATAATGACATGACCAATGTACCTCATTTTCTCATGCGAATAATGACACGAACAATGACCAATTGTCGATTGGTGTTATTAGCGTTGGCTTGTAGAACAGGAGGAGTGTATTCAATGAATTGTTTTGGAATTGGTTAAAATTGTTCGATGCGTTCAACGGTTACCATTTCTCTTGAAGGACACTTGGTTCACTTTAATATTTACAGTTTTTGGTTGTGACCATTTTCTCGTGCGAATAATGACATGACCAATGTACCTCATTTTCTCATGCGAATAATGACACGAACAATGACCAATTCTCGATAGGTGTTATTAGCGTTGGCTTGTAGAACAAGAGTGTGTTCAATAAATTGTTTTGGAATTCGTTAAAATTTTTCGATACGTTCAACAGTTACCATTTTTCTTGAAGGATACTTGGTTCACTTTAATATTCACAGTTTTTGATTGCGATCATTTTCTCGTTTCAAATATATATATATGAATATGAAAGGTAGAAATTATTTACAACACATTTCATACTAAGTTTACGAGGCTCCGAGAGCAAAGGGTTACGTATGCTGCAGTAGCTGGTGGTTTCAATATTAACCGGTATTCTAAAAATTCGCGCACGTGACCTCGCGTCAACCGATTCATCGTCCCGTGATACGATAAACCGTGACCCAACCGCATGAAGGATGCGCAACGAAGGTAATCGGGGAAGGGAGTGGGACGGGAGCACGGGACCAGGGGGAAAAAAAGCTGGTTTTTCGGGAATAAAGAACGGGAACGAAGAGTCTGGACGATGCGCGCGCTTCGTTTGAAGTTAATCGCGACGTGGCATCAGCCTGCACTGGACAGCCCTCATGCGTCTCTCTCGCTCTCCACCTATTGAAAAACTGTTATCTGATAGGACGCTTTGTTTTAAAGTGGACCCGTTCATTGTCGAAGGCACGGACATGCCCCCGCTTCGATGGACGGAGACACGTTTCCCTCCACGAATTTCACCCCCCCGTTTTCCCCCTTTTTTCGTTCAGTTTCAACGGGTACGCGTTGAACGCGCTTCCATCGAGTGCTTCGGGGGTGAAATAAAAATTTTATTAAACGACAGACGGATCTGTTTCGTCAAAATTTTATAGCGCGATTCAAATCGTATCACTTTGTTTTTTACGAAGCAAGCATCTTTTAATTTAGCTTCGAATCTTGCGATCTTTTACAAATTAAATACTTTTTAACTTATTTTCTGTAAGTTTGCTATTCTAATGTTTATCTTTCGTAAAGTGAATTTTTTTTTTTCTACGATTAGCTTCGAATTGTGTAACCTTCTATAGCTGGAAACTATTTTAATTAATTAATTTCATTAATTACTAAGTAATTAAACTATTTTAATAATTAATCGTTTACATTGTATTATTTGTTGTAAGTTTAGTATATTTAAAATTTACCTCGAAATTATTTATTATTTTGTATAAACATAAAGTTTAGAATTTTATAGCTTTCCTTTAGATTTGGTGTTTCTTTTTTTTTTTTAATTTATTTTACTTTTGGATAGATTCGTGTTATCCGTTCGGTGAGGTGAATAAGTTTCTCGTAAGATTTTATTCGCGTTGCAGACCATGATTGAAGTTTGCGACACACATTACGTACCATTGCTAAAGAGGACTTTATTGTAAATGAGATAATGGCGAGGATCATTCGTCTGCCGTTGGACGCGCGCTGCGCATCATTTCATTTCATATACCACGTAATAGATTTCTCAAGTGCCAAGAAATAAGTTTTCTTCGGTAGGACATAAACGCATACGGTTACGCAACGCTTAGATAATTAAAAGGAACATCTATCACACAACATCATTGCAAATCGAATTCAGCCTAATTTTAGCCAGTATACTTTGACGCTGCAAATAAAACGAAACAGGAAGCATACCTGATTAATGATATATCAATGAAGTAGTACAAATTGCGATATAAACAAAATTACTACTATTATTACCAGACTGCCAATCTTTTCTGCGTTTAAAGTAAATTTAAATATGCAAAAGATGTCCAAAAGATATGAAAAAAAAAAAATGAAATAAATATAAAATAAATATAAAACAAGGTTGAAACAAATTTGTCGGTCAACGAAAATAAATTAATTGATTTATCAGAAATAGCATAATAAACAAAATTTGTATTCTATACCAATCAATAAATAGTGTTTTGCCATAATAACAATAAAAAATAAATATACAGACAATATTTGATATACAGTAACGGACAAAAGTTTAAAACCAAAGAGTTAACAAGAATAAATTAACTGATTTATAAGAAATAGCATAATAAACAAAATTTGTATTCTATGCTAATCAATAAATAGTGTTCTGCCATAATGACAATAAAAATAATTGCCAAGCATAAAACTATATTTTACATTGTCCTCTCGTCTTAAACTTCTATCCGCCACTGTACTTAGATTCCATTTCTTCGATCGTGCTCATGAAAACGCGAATTTGCATAAAGCACCCCACGGTCTATTACTACTTTTACCCTTAACACGCGCAATCAGCGGGACACAAACACCGTGGAAAATTCATAAAACTCAGCTAGACCGCGGGTTACCCGAGGAAGCAGGGCAACGTCCTTAAGCCGACGTCCTTAGAGTCGATTATCCTCCGCGGGATCCCCTTGGTCCTTATTATTCCACGGCGGATTCACCAAGCAAACTTTTTCTCTCTCGCGGACCAAGCTCTCGTTTTATGTACCCGGACCACCTCTCTTTCTCTCTCTATCTATCCGTCTCTCTTTCTCCGTCTTTCTCCGTGTACATTCGCCTGGGCGATATATTTCACGATCAACCACCTGTGGATGACTATGCTAATTACCGACGTAACGTCCTCGTAACAGCGAGGAATCGGCGCGAGTCGAGGGTGAGGTCGTTGCAGAGGGGTGAACAAGACGTTATTTTTCGCCTCGACAACCCCTGCTCTTCTTTTCTGTGTCAGAGATCGAGGAGATCGGTGATAAATGGCTGATTGCTGAGTGTCTTAAATTTTTTAATTATGCGCATTCGCAACCTTTTAAGTGGCAAAAGAAGGTATAATTGTTATTATAGGTCGTTTCTTGGTTTGTGTAAACAGGTAATTGAAAAATAATAGATATTAATTGCTCTGACTATACATTTCATTTTTGGATCTTCTCTGTAATTTAAATAATCAGATGGGACCTTAGTTTATCGCTTATTTTCTCTCTCATGCTCTAATACTGAATTCCAATTTGGAAGTGAGAATTTAGAATTGTGTCGTCATCGTTGTGAAATCGATCAAACTGCAGAAAATTCTCGTAATATTAATTTCAAATTAATAATAAAACTGCCGAAGAATACATGTTCATGGATTCTGCAGTGTTCCTAAATTTCGACTAATAGAGAATCTATAATGTACCACAGAAAAAGTTTGGGACCATTTCTGAATTTCTATCCTGTCAGTTCAACATTAAGATCGAGGAACAATTATTAACAATTTTCTACATTCCAATACCGAAGAACACAATACTGAGCTTCGCTTTTTCAAAATTATTGCATTCCATAAAAACACATAATGCGTGGTCCTAAATTGTTTGATCGGCAAACACGAGTGGTTTTTGATTTAACTACCATCCGGAGAATCTCCAAGGCTGAACGGAGCAGAGGAAAGAGCTAATTCCTCTGCTGACCGAACATTTAATTCCTCCGGCGCAGTTAAACAGCGAGAGGGGGGAGGGGACCCCTGCCGTCGCTGGCAAACGAAAATTCTAGCTCTGCCCGCCGCGCGGGTCGTGTGTACACGCCTCGATGATAATGCACGCAAATATCGTAAAGATAAGGGAACGTGGAAGGAGGGACGGAGGGAGCGAGAGGGGAGAGCACAGAGACCAGGAAGGTGTATCGAACCAAGGAAAAACGGAACAGCTTGTTTTTTATCGGGGCCTGTTCTCTCTGTCTGGCCCAGATCGGCCCTTTTTTTTTCTACCCTCGCCCCTCCACCTTCGGTCGTCTTTCACCCTAGAATCCGTTAGGGCAGACGATTTTTTTTCCATTCACCTTTCTTTCTTCTCTTCTTCTCTGTTTCTCTCTCTTTCTTTCTCCTTCTTTCTTCTCTTCTTCTCTGTTTCTGTCTCTTTCTTTCTCCTTTTTTCTTCTCTTCTCCTCTCTCTCTTTCTTTCTCTTTTTTTCTTCTCTCCTCCCTCTCTCTCTCTCTTTCTCCTTCTTTTTCTCTCTGTATCCGATTCACTCTCTCGCTTGAATTTCGACCACACGTTCAGGGTGAAATTGAAAATCGTCGGTCGAGGATAGAGTTCTCTGTCTCCCTTGCGTCGGTGCTCGCGTTGTTGATTCTCGATTGAAACCAGAGATCTGCTCAAATATTTAGGGCCGCGGAACAGTTAGGTTCATGGGAACTCTACGATTCGTCCGGTTTCGGCCGATTTTTTTGCCGGCCACTCGCGCCTACACTCGATTAACCAGAGAAAACACGAAACGGGCTACCGGAAGCGCTTAGCTGGAGATCGATAACGGTAATGGGTTTCCCGGTGATCGATTCATCGTTCGGTGATATATGTTCTGGGGATATAGCCGGTAGCAGTTATTTGAAATTATTATGCAGCACTTTTTGTGATGTTTTAGATATGTTTTTGTGAACAGATGGGGGTAAAGAATTATATTCTTCGAGTTAAGCTTATCGAACTTCTTTTTTCCATTAATTGAGTTTCAACTCCTTTTCGCTCGCTCCTTTCTTCCAATTTTCGAACAACAGATTTACACAAATCGCGAGTATATGTTCTAAATAAGAAAGAAATATATTTAATAAACAAAATTGATTACAGTAGTTACGTTTGTCGAGGTGTAAGTAATTGTAAGGCTAAAGCATTTAAAAATAATAGCTTCGATAAACTAGCATAATACTGGAATATTAAAATAGAATACTGAAATATTATGGATATTAAATACTGTCAGTATTACGTTCCAATAATAATATATTATTATAATCATGTTCAAATATATACCTAACAAATTCTTCGAAATGTCACAATATTCTAAAACTTCAGAATGGACGATCACCTCTATCAGCCCTACCCCTCCTATAGCTCCACCACTGCCCCCACAACTCACTGCTACCCCAATCTTCATAGCGTTATTAACCAATTACTTTTACACATTTCCCATCGCAATCTTGCACGCTAAATAGATCCTTCCATAAATAAACAAACAAAACGAATCCTCGATCGCAACAATCCACCCCCTTCCAACAGCTTCAGCCCTTCCCCCAACCACACTGCCACCCAACACGACGCACCAGAACGTAATCAGGAAGTCAAACAGACAGGACAGGGCCAGGTAAATCCACGACCTCACGTTTCCTCTCCCAGATCGTTCCCTCGTTCATCCCTTCCTCGAGGGAGGAACGCACTAATCCGCGGGACATCGCACGCGCGATTTCCCTCCCCCGCCCTCTGCTACGATTTTTTCTCCGCTGGGTGGTCCACACCTCCTGTCGGGTCCCTAATCCAGGCGGGCATTATTCGCGCCACGGCTGTCCCCGGGACTTAAAGGCCCGGGCATTGTCCAGGCCTGAAACGAAAATCCATCCCTGGACGCCTCTTCCCACTGTGTCCTGGGCCCGATGCGACGCGGCGTGAGCGGGCACGTTACATCCGTGAAACGAGCCGTAATTCGTCACGGACAGCCGCGTCCACGACTGTCCCCGTCACGCGTCCTCCGGGATACGAAATCGCGACTCGAGCCAGTTAACGCTTTAACTGCCACGTTGGTCGTATATGTATGAATGCAATCGAGTAGATGCGAGTTTAGGAAAATGTGAAGAGTGCTTGAGTTGAGTGAACGTATATGCCGTGTGAACGTAAAATGTTTGGACTCGAGTGTTTCTAAGGCGCGAAAGACTAAGCGAACGTGACCGAATACACTGAATGAGAAAGGAAATGAGCGTTTGGAGGAATATACGACGGGGAAAATGTGAGCCCGAGCATTTTTTGGGTATTTTTATCCCGCTACCGTTTCACAGAGAAAATTCGTTGATTTTGTTCGATAAATAAAGAAACTCGTGCTAGTTGCTTGCTCTATCCTTTCAATTTTATGTCGAGGAATCATTTTTAATTAGGAGACCAAATTTACAGGGTTCATCCCTTAACCTACAACTATGGGCATAGTAGATGATTGAACCAAACGTAAATATTAGTGGCGGCACCCTCCTAAAGTTATAAATATTTGTGGAATATTTGATAAGTAATTACAACCTGATGTAATAATTGTGGTAGATGCAAGTACTACAAAAAGTTTGTTTATACAAAACTCAGTAATACAAAATTAATAATTTGCAATGATGAGATACAAATCGTGTGAATAACTCGAAAGCTGCGAGAACTTGCTTACGTTTCCGGCCCGAAATTCTCGAACGCAAATCGTAGGTTAAGGGGTTAACACGTTGACTGTCATGGGGGTCACCGGTGACCGGCGCGCTCAGATTGGTAGAAAAACATAATTTGAACAAATGTCAATAACTATCGATTTTTTATTATTACCATCGTTAATGTAACGGCGTGAAGAAATTAATGAAGTATAAAACATCGAAAAATAGTTATACGCTATGACTTATTCATCGTAGGTAATATTCCAATAGTGTATGTAACGCATAACAGAAAATTCATCGTGGCGCCACGGGTAAACCCTGTAAAACTGGCGTGGCATTCAACCTGTTAATTCGTTTCAATTCGTTTTCGATGCTGCTAAAGCATCCAACCTTCTATGGTTGGATCGAGTGAAAATTCGGAAAAAAAAGAAGGCGTATAATGGTGAGAAGGCGTTGGCCTGGTGCACAGGTATGTTTTGCGAATTCCGTTGCGCGAAACGCGGCTTTCAGCGGAGCGTCGAGGCAAATGGAGGGTCGGAGAGCATCGTGGTCAGCGATTTTACCTGACTTTCACTTAACACTCTCCAGCCGGGGTCCCTTGTAACCCGTACACGCCGCTTCATTGTCGGCCCGTCGTTCTATTATGCGAGCCGTAGCTCGATCCTACACGCGGCGATAACGCAGCCCGTGAAAACGATTTCTAATCGTTCGATCCGCGCACACGCAACCGATTGCGCAAACAGCAAACGAGAAATGTCAAAATGACGCGCTTCTTTGTTGAATCTGGCTGCCAGCAGTTTATCTGGAATTTTATCGCCGCACGGATCAAGAAATTTATGAGGATTCAACCATTTTTGCAGGTTACAGTTGAAACAACATTGCTTGACTTTGTTTGAGAGCCCGATTCGATTATAGTGTGTAATATAGTTTTGGCAGGTATTCGTTTTACATGTTGCTTATATTATTATTTATCATTATTGTTTATTTAATCCTTGCCTGTTGGCTTAGGATACTTCCAGTTTACAACTTAACAATTTTACACTTTATAACCCATCTTATTTAAAAAATCTCTAATTGCACTTTCTATTCCCTATTTCCTTCTCTATCTGACATTAATTGCGCCTTTAAACAAACTATTTCTTAATTATTTAATTTATTTTTCTTAACTAATTGTTTATTCTTTTCTCTTTTTCTAACTTAGCCTATTTTGTTTGACTACTTCTGCTCTTTCGTCTATGTTAGTCTTTATGTCCCCTCCTCTTCCCCCCCTCTTTCTCTCCTTCCATCCTTTGGCTCATCGCTCTTCTTTTATTCAAGTTTCACACGCATAAATAAGAGAAGACTGCAAAATCCAAACCTTCGAACAAGTTTGATAAAGTTTCACATTTGCCACTGTTCTGCGACGAGAAAATCGTTGTTTCGACTGTGATCGTCGATGAAACCCGTTGCAGAAATAATACCATCAAAGCGTTTAACCCTTTGCTTTCGAGAGGTGACTGTTAGTCATCTAATAATGTTAACTTCAAAAATTTTCAAGCGCATAATATTTACTAAGATTCGCTTATATTAAACTTCATTTAATTTAGTTAAGTCGTATACAAAAATTTACATGTACGACTATTTAGCCTCCAGGTCCGATTAATAAACAAACTAAGTAAAGTCTGAAAAATTTGTGAAACTACCTTCTGGCGACTAACAGTCGCCTCCCGAGCGCAAAGCGTTTGAGTTTCGTTTACGAGGAGATGGCGATGGCAGGGCACGGTGTTCGCTACATCGGTTAAATTTGTATTCAGCTCGGTTGTGTGCCGGTCATACCACGGGACCGGAAGAAAGAAAAGGGAAACGGTCGAGTGACCCATGAGCGCCTCTTTAGAGCCGACGGGATACGAGTTGTTTGTACAGATAAGGGCACAGGTGGGGCACAGTGGACAGTGCCAGCATTTCATCTCCGCAACGTCCGTTTGTCCGTCCGTTTTTTAGTCTCGGTTTGCTTAACGATAACGCGGACGTCACCGGGACAAACGACGGCCAAGGAAACGCGGCCATTCTTTCCACACGAGGCATCCCCACGTGCACACCATGAGACCTTTGTACGGAAATTGGAAGCTTTTGCTCCTTCTCCGTTTCTTCTTATCACATCGACACGCTTTTCGGTTAACAATTAATTTTTTACATAGGAAAATAATAGTATAAATAATAAAATGTAGCACAAGTTGTATGAATAATAAATAAAAAAACCTATGTGCGTGCAGCTATTGCAATATTTCGAGGTGGATCTAAAAATGTCCCAATGGGACATTTTTAATCCCACCGTGCCCTAAAGAGTTAATAAGCTTAATTTTTCCTCGCTCCCATTTAAAGCAACACAATTGTTAATAGAACCCCCTGTTTACGTATTAAATAAATAAATAAATAAATAAATAAATAGATAAATAAATAGATAAATAGATAAATAGATAAATAGATAAATAGATAAATAGATAAATAAATAAATAAATAAATAAATAAATAGGTAAATAAATAAATAAATAGATAAATAAATAAATTAATTAATAAATAAATAAACATCTCTGCATCAGCCTCCAAACCAATACAATCACCCTATAATCAACACACCATTCCACTCCTAGCCTCGTAACTCATATCGACGTCCCGCGTGTGCCTTCTTCGTCTTCGAATCCACCCAGCCCTTTCACGGGAATCGCGAAACGAGAGGCCGACAAAAGGAAGAAAGGAAAACGGAGCAGAGAACAGAGCGCGTCCCGCGAGCACGAGCCGAGCATTATTCGGCTGCGTGTGTATCGCGAGAACCGACTTACGGCTATCGATCTCCATTACGAGGGCTGATTGGCTTCCGGCTCGAGCCGCTTATTCGCCGACCTATGCGCGCGTGCACGCGCTCCTCCGCCAACGGGATCCTCCTCGTCGTCCTATGACAACGTATTACGGCCCTCTCGATACGCGGGAATCGGGACGAGTACACTTTATTATTCGGCGGAACCGTCCTCCTCGACGAGCACGCAGACAAATTTAATGGGCCCGTGATAACGAGCAACAGAAAGGATCGCGATCGCAGGATAATGAGGTAAACGTCGAGACCGGCAAGGGGTGCGGGGAGAGGGAGAAAACGGGAATGGTAACAGGCTACCTACGACCAGGAACAGGGTTCCTTTCTTTTTTTTTCTTCTTCTTTAAATCGAGCATAGTTTGTCCGGGTATCTTGGAGGGAATCGAACGCGGGAAGGACGTTTACTGCGGATGTTTAACCGTTTGGCTGCTGACGGATTTTTTCGGACGTATGCCAAAATTGTGGCACCGATTACACGTGTATGGGGAAAAAATGGGAAACACTTTTTATACAATAAATTCACTTGTATTACACTGCAACAACAAACATTTTAAAAAATACCATTTATTTACTTGAATTTGTTTTAATTCATTTTGTGGATAAAATTGGTAAAAAGCAGTTATAATTCAGTCAAGTTAATACAATTCATATGCCCCGCAAACGCAACGTGCTTTACTGGATGCAACAATTTTTTAATTGATTCAGAGTAGTGTTATTGTGCTCTCTGCAGTCTTGGAACAACAAAAAAGGAGCGCTATCGCACTCTTCGCAATTTTGACACAACATAAGAACTGCTCCTCAGCAGTGAAACGGTTAAGCAGGGAGGGTGGCACGAGTCGGTGGAATGGTGGCGAACTATAGTGTATTGGTACGAGTAAGGGTGATTCGGGTGAACGAAAAGTGTTTGATCGTTGCGGTGACCAAATTTCGACGTCGATTCTTTTTCTCTCGATCAATGGAGCGGGTAATAGTTTGGGGTCGAAGGGGTTGATTTTCGTTGTACTTCAATTAGAATACTTGGATTCGTACGGGGATAGAAGAAGCATAGGAATGGAAAACCCTTTATTTTGTAAATTATAATATAATTACGTTTATAAGTAATTTTAATATTTAAATTTCAACTGTTATTCCACATTATCACGTTTTGGTATTATCATTTCGTTTCCATGTTTCTGCGACACTTAATCTGCATGTTGAAATAAAAGATTAAATTCACGCTAAAATAAATACAGTAGTACTCAAACTATACGCAAGAACTACAATTCTTTGTCCTAGCGTCTCACAAAAATTTCCAAATTTTCCAATAACGCGCTCGAGAATTTTCTTCGCCCTCGCCACCGTTATTTCGTATCCATTCAGTAATTTTGTTCAAACGTTGCAAATCCGGTCCATTCGACTTCCGCTTCGGGGGGCAAGCGACTTTTTACGACATCCTTCTTGTTTAACCGTCACGTGTCGTTCACCTCGAGATCGGAACGCGGACTATCAAGGATAGATAAGCGGTTTTGGGACGCGACAGCGTGCCACGCCGTGAAAAGAGGTGTTATACAACAGAAACGCGGCGTTGTGTGTTCTTCCACGGTGCAGGGATCAACCAAAAACAATAATGTACAAGGGGGATGGGGGAGAGGGCTATCGATCCGCGTGCCGAAACAATGGCCTCGACTAGAACGTAACAAATGATCGCCTCCTTATCGGGCGGCAGGATGAACATCGGGGTTAATGCAACCTCATGGTCAGCTTTCTGGGCAAAAATTGCCATTTTTGCACTATTTCTGACGGACGAATTGTCTTGGCCATTTTTACCACATGATCTTAGTTTCGGTAGGAAAGCAAACTTGTTTTGTGTCGTGTCAAAAATCACTTGAATACTTTCGCATTCAGATTTTTAGTAATTTTGTATTTTTTTAGATCGTTACTCAGTTCCACTATAATTGTTATAGCTTGACTATCTTTATTTTGGTATAATTGTCATGTTGTGGTTATTCGAGTAACGACTAAACGTATGGGTAAGGATGGTTTTAGTGTATTTTTAATTTTCTTGTTGAGAAAAGGTATACCATTTTACTTTTTAACCCTTTCATTCCGTTTGCCTGTATATCTAGCCTAATATATCAAATTTCTGAATTTGGTTTGCTTTGTCATAGAAATATGTAAATAAACTTTTTGCGATATTTGTCAAAGGAATATTGAATTAAATTAATATACTCTTGAATGCAATGGAAATCATTAATAATATGCATAACACTTTTGAAGTTATTTAAGCAGGGTAAGCCTTCTTTGACCAAACCAAATCCCAAATTACAAAGCTTCAATATTAAACAAAATGATAACATTACGATTAACATTTACCATTTCAATAATTATTATCCTTTCAATAATGTGATCATAAGTAGCCCTAATTCGATTTACTCAATTAATCAAAAAGCAACGTCGAAATTCTGCGATAGATAGTACTCTTCTGTTCCTAAGTAATAATTTCTACTGCTAATCTATAAAACACAAATAACCTCGATTGTTGATAATTCTGCAATTTAAAAAAAAAATATTATTACCTATGAAATTCAACTTTCTCAAATTAATCTTGTATCGAAATCAATGTTCTTCCGACGTTCTTTTCTTATTCCTCAAAAACCTCGTTATTAGAAAACCGTGCACGTTAATGCGTGCTCCTATACGTTAGCGTGTGAAAATGCGATATATAGTACTCTTCTATTCCTAAGTAATAATTTCTACTGCTAATCTATAAAACACAAATATACTTCGATTGCTGATAATTCTGATATTTAAAAAAAAAAAAAAAAAAGATTGTTACCTATGAAATTCAACTTTCCCAAATTAATCTTGTTTCAAAATCGATGTTCTTCCGACGTTCTTCTTTTATTCCTCAAAAACCTCGTTATTAGAAAACCGTGCACGTTAATGCGTGCTCCTATACGTTAGCGTGTGAAAATGCGATATAAAAATGGAATCCGTTGCACACACACGTACACACGCGCCAGCCGTCGAAAGTTTGAGCACCGTAGGAAATTTCGATTCGCGCGATCTCGATCCCACGGGGCTGCTGTCGGTTGTTCATCGATTTCGCGTCGCCCGCGATCGATTCTACTCGCCTTTAAGTGCACGAAGCCGATAACTGTAAGTTAGAAACGAAGTACTGGATACGGCGATCGCGTAATTTGCTCGGCTGTATCGCGACGGTGATTACCAGCGACAGATTCGTGTTTGAAAGCACGCTTCCCTTCGCGCGAGTTTTTGAATAAGCATATCACACGATTTATCTAGTATGCGCTACCCGTGCCATGGAAACGGTGTCGAGTATGCTTCGACGGATTTTAAATATAACTCGAAACCGATCTCTCCGACCCGTGTGTCTAATTTGATTAACTTTGTGGATCCACACGATGAATCGCAAAATATTATTCGACGTTTCAGAAATTGTGATTCATTCTTTGGGCTAATGTGTAACTGTATTAAAATAAAATTGAATATTTCTGTATTGGCTAAATAGTCTACTTCTATAATTTTTTTTCACCTATTTACAATTTTACTTAATTTATATAGCATTCAAAATTAAAAATTCTGAACTTTAAATAATGAATTCTAAATTTTAACCTTTCAATTCTGAATCCTAAATTCTGAATTGAAAAATCCGTTATAAACCCTAAATTCCAAATTCCAAATTTTTAATTAAAAATTATAAATTCTGGGCTTTAAATCCTAAATTCTAAATTCTAAGTCTTTAAATTTAAGTTAGACAACATTTCTCATAGCTGCACAATATTAAAAACAATTTTTCCGAATTTTTTCCTACAGCAGCCAACAAAAGTTTAAAACCAAAGAATCGACGGAAGTAAATCAATTAGTTCATAAGATATAGTACGACAAATGAAATTCGTATTTTATGCTGATCAATAAACAGTGTTCTACCATAATAACAATAAAAATAAATGAATAAACAATATTTGCGAGCAATAAAATTATGTTTTACATTGTCCTCTCGTTTTCACCTTTCGCCCGCTACTTTGAGCGACTAAATCGCTTACCAAACCAATGAACACCCAAAAGCCGGTACAAACTTTCCTCGGCACGAAGCTGACCGACCCCATACATCTCGGTTAACTGTGCCTCGATCATATTAACGGAGAAAGAAAGCGAGGCGATTCAAGGCAACAACGTAACCGACGGTATTAGGAGAGATTCTAATCGGGCAGGAATCGGCGGAGATCTCCGTGCGAAACGGGGAAAAAAAAAGGAACAGCCTGCGAAGATGTACCGGGCATACACAGGAAAGGGGAAAAGACGGATTGCCTACATCGATTAGAAAGGTCGTGCATTCTTCTCTGACCAGGATTCACCGGTGTTGCATGTGTGTGTGTCTGTTCCTAACTCGAGACGCCGTGATCTGGAGCAAGAAATTTCGGTCCTACAGATTTCCAGCTCCCGATCTCGATCGCGCGCTCGATAACGAGCCACGATTTCGCGTCGCCTAGAATCCTCGGCAACATGCACGAACAATGCTTCCGAGAGACTAAAGTACGACTGCAATTTATCGATGGAGCATGATGTTGGGTACACTGACCACGGAAAGTAGGCTTCCGTTGCAAAATTGTGGGTAGCTGATTTCAATGATTACGGCATCAAGCTCTTTTCTTTGGACAACTGATACTTTTTGCTGTATCTGCATGGTGGAAATTTATGTTTTACAGTTTAAGAGTTTGTGCTTTGAATACAGTTAAGAACTGAACATTTAGACAGAAGCGTTTCGTTAATGGATATTAAATGAATCTGTTAATATTAATTAATTCGTTGGTGGTATTTAATTTAGTAGCGATTTTTGAAGTAGCATCATAAATACGAAATCTCCTTGGAGATTTCAATTGATTCTTTGTGAAACTTCTGTGCAAAAGAAACTGGAAATAAATTTATTTTTCGTAAGTAGATCTGAAATTAAAAACGTTCTGAAAAATCTAACAATCCAGATTGTTAAAGTATGTTAATATTCTAATTAAAAATTCTAATGCAAGCATCAAATAACGAACATTTTTATGTAAACGCCGTAATTAATCAATCGAACATCGACCATTCAGGAATTCATCACGATAACCAAAAATACCATAAATCCATGAGCCTCTCACTGTCTACCCATACCCCCATATAATACATACACTTAGGTCTCCTAAGTTACAAACGTTCAACCTAATCACCATTACAACTTCTAACCTCGAATTAACCTATTAACGAGGGAGGGCGAGTTAACTCGCCTCGCGAATTACCGATATTTTCCGACATATTTGCTTTCTAACTCATTCTTGCAATAGTCTACCTAACATTTCCAGACCCACGATATACATGCTTACCATATTACTAATAAAAAAATGTCAGATCTCCGCCCGTCTAAAAAACCGCAAATATTTTTAACAGAAACCAGTTCCCTGCAAAAACAGAAAAAACTGCCATAGCAGCGAGAAAATCAATAGAAAACCAAAAGCAGTCAGAAAATCTACCTCAAAATCCCAATCAATCCCGAATACCTAAACCAACCCTCTAACGTATCATCTAAAACGTTAAATTTCCCTTAATGTACCGCTATGACGTTAGATCTTCAGATCTCAGAAGAAATGTTGCTGACCTATGTTTCCTATATAAATCAATTCCTGGTTTAGTGCACAACCAGGCAATCACTTCATGCATTAATTTCAATGCACCATCTAGATATACTAAATTGTCTCTTCTGTTCAATCCACCCTTCTATTTTTCCAATTTCAAAGATTGCAATCCCTTTCGTAGCATCTGTACATATGCGAACAATATTAATCCATCAATCGACATTTTAGCAATTAACATAAATGTATTCAGATCGCAAGTATACAGATGCTTATCCCCATAATTTTAATTTTACCGTGCTTATACGTTGGACATATCTTTTCTTTTAATACTTCTATCTTTCTATCATGTATTTGTTCGCTCTTCCCTACTTTTTATGTTCACCTTATAACGGACGTTTGCCCATAAAAAAGTAGACAAAAAAAATAAATGACCAGACAAAGAAAACCCCCTACGTATCTCTGTCTCAACGTTTCAGCACGTGTAACTCGTTCTCCAGGCCAGGCAATCGATCAAAAAATAAAATCTCCATCGGTGCATCCGCGAATTAAAAGGTTAGCCGTCCAGGCCGGGGGATCTCCGCGGATCCCACGAGAGCATGGTAGCGGTCGGGTCCGCGCGTCATCCGGAATCGATACGCCGGCCTAGGGACACGTCTGAGGTGCACAGAGCCGATAAGTCACGGCTAGAGCCAGGCCACGGGAGTACCAGCTGTACAAGTTGCTCTTCTACGTCGCCGGCTAGGTACGGAGAGAGCACAGCAGTCGCGATATAGGAACGTGCAGTACGCTAATAGAAGAAGAGCAACGAACAGAGAAAGAGAGAGTGGCCACAGTGTCTACTTATACGTGTGTATATCTATGTGCATATGCATGTGTATGCGTGTGTCTGTGTGTCTACGTTTACGTATACGCGTGTTGGTGTGTATCCTATGCGAATGTGTATTCGTGTCAGTGTGTATGTCTAATGGTATGTATATTTGCGTGTGTCTGTGTATCTATGTGCATGTACAGTAACGGACAAAAGTTTAAGACAACAGAACAATGTAAACTATAATTTTATAGTTCCCAAATATTGTCTATCGATTCATTTTTGTTGTCATTATGGTAGAACACTGTTTACTGATCAGCATAGAATATAAATTTCATTTATACTATTATTTCTTATTAATTTATTTATTTAGCTTCTTCGACCCTTTGGTCTTAAACTTTTGTCCACTACTGTACATCTCTGCCAGTGTGTATGGCTACGTGTATGTCTGTGTGTGGAGAAGATATCGCCGGCCATATAGGTTAGGTCGGTATACATGGGAACTGATGCCGCGACGCTGGAAAAAAGTGCACGGTGAGGCCGAAAAAATGAATTCGTGCGCATCCCGTGCCCACACATCTAACTTTCACTTCGCTTAGGGATCGGGCAGCAGCCAGTCCGCGCCGCTGCCTCGATCCGCCGTCTCGCAATTCCGCGAGAGATATGTCCGACTGTTGCTTGAACCCGCTGCGCCTCCTACGGGTTAACCAGCGATCCTGCTTTCGAGGAATTTTTCGTTCCGACGGAATCATGGAAATTCGGTGGTTTAAGCTTGTCGGATCGAGTTGGGAGCGTGTTGCGAGCTGCGGAATTTTGGATGAGTATCGGTTAGTTACAGCAGGTGTTGCTGACTTGGGCTGGATATATGGTTTGTAGGGATTTAGAAATGGAAGGGGTTTAAAATTGAGATATGCTCGAAGGTTGGTCAGGTTGGATGTTTGGGTGAACGTGGAGTTCATAATATTTCGAGGATAGGGGCAATCTAGAAGAGGACATTGTGCTAGCTTGAAAATATCTTTAGCTAAGGAATTTATCTAAATATAACGAGCTGATGAGAGAATTCAGGAAAAATTTGATATGGGTATAAACTAAGAATGTGTACACCTGAATATACACTTGAAAATTGTGAGGATCCTTAAAATTTTTAGAGTTTCAATACAAAAATGAGATTCGAACAGATATTTAGTTTCTCCTCTGAATACGTGTAAATCGCTTCAGATATTTTGTATTCCTTTTTTTCGTATATTATGCGTATTCCGTGTCCATTACGCGTACTTAACTTTTAATAAATCAGCAATCTATTTATAACAATGTTTTGTTTTATAAAAAAAATAAAGAATCGGATGACGAGAACCATAATTTTGATTATGCGTCGCGACTAACACCAGGTTTACGGAATCCGTCAATTTGACGAGTTTCGAAATTCATGAGTAAAATTTGCAAAAACAATTACTATTATTCCAAGCAATTTTTGCTAACTTTTATCGATGGAGTGACAAAAAATATATCCAAGTCTATTTCTCTCTTAGTTCTGCAATTTCAAATTCTGTTCGATGTACACCTTATTCCTTAGAATATGTATACTGAAAATAGATATACAAGAGATGTCCGTAAATCTAGTGTTAAATAACTTCGATTCGCATTGTCAGTGATTCGATTCGTCTTAAACAAAATTTCAGATTTAGGAAAGAACAGCACTCGATCCAGCATGAGATGACCCTATGGGAATGCATGTGGTGCATGAGGTAGCGACGAAAGAAGAAATCTCATCGAGTTTCAACAGAACGGCGAGACCTGGTTCCCTGGCTACCGAAGCGGTTGTGGAACAACTAATCAGGCCGCGATAAAAGCGCGAAAAATCGCGGCGATATCAGCCGCGATAAGCGGCTTGCAGTCTGCGCAGAATTTGCTGCGAGTCGCATCCTTGAACGTGGCGCAGAAATCACCGGCCTCGCGCTGATCTATCGCGCATCCGTATCGCGATAACGATCTCGTTTCGGTAACGATCGAAACTCGCCAGCTAGGATATACCGTGCGCCTCGATAGGCATCGGTCTCTCACTACACTCCCGTCCATAATTCATCGGACACACGACAGGCTGAGAAAATGGAAAAAACCAGTTTCACGTGGAAAAGAAAGGAAATTTTAATCTTCTTAACACACATTGACAGCCGGCCCCGCGAAAACGCGAGTTTCTGGGTCTGTCGTTTGAGTAGCTGCTCCACGATGATGTGGATTTTTTTTTAACGTTAAATTGTATATGACGAATATGCAAATAAAATGCACTATTTCAAGAAAATATATAATGTTTTTAATATTTTTTTTTCGGCTATTCAGTGATCAGAAACAAACGAATAAGACCGGGGCTTAGGCTTTAAATGTCTCAGGTCGCCGGCTGTCAATGTGTTAATATCGAGAAAAGCGTAACACCGTTAAGCAACATTTTATACTTAAACGTGTAACGTGTACACTCCAATAAACAATTCATCGAACAGACACCAAAAGTTTACAAACATTTAATAGACACGTAATTGCAGCACGAAAACGTTTAGATGGGTGTACAGCAGTCGCAAAACGAAGGGAATAAAGAAAGGTAGCGATAGAAGGAGAAAAAAAAATGTTTAACCACTTCAATGCAATAGATACACTCGTTTAAGCAGTATAATGTCTGTAAATAAAATTGTGTTTTTAGAAATGCACAATGTATAAACAGAATAAAAAGAAGAAATTCGAAACTTTGTTAATGGATACAATAATATGGACACTATCTGTAGATAAAGCTGTCTTTAAATATAGAACGTGTACATTCCCGCCCATAATTCATCGCAAAGCTAACGCAACACGAGCTAAGAACGATTTAACATGATTACAGTTCCAGTACGAGGTTATCATCGCATCGCAGAAACATGTTTTAAAATTCTGCTGACAGCCTAACCAAATTGTCCCCCGAAATTTGCCGCTCTCCGGATACTTGTGAACCGGAGTGTATACACGAGAATCGAAGAGGATCCTTCGCGGCCAAGTAGAACAGAAGCCCGGCCGAACGAAACGGTTCTTCCAGCGGAGCGAACGGAACGCTCGCCGATTTTCTATTAACTTTTCAGCGAGCGCTCGCGGAAGCGAGATGATGCCGGTAGCGTCCTCCGGTGATGGCTAACAAATGGCCGACATTACGCCAATTGTCGATGCCCGGATGCCTGTATCAGAGGTGTGCTCGAGGGGAATCGACAGGATGCAAGATGGAGATTCCAAAGGAGAACCGCCATTGTCGTTCACGAGAAACGCGTGACTCTCGCTTGTGATCGTTGAATTTTGAGGTACAAAAAAAAAAGTAGATGTCAGGACCATGCTAGATCGATTCTACGTCCTATGTTTGGTGTAAAATGTGGTGATTTGTGGGTGTTAAATTTTATGAAATTAGGAATGTTTGTATACACCTTTGGCAATTACTTGGTAAAGAAATTGTTTTATTTATAGACTACAAGTAATACACGTGTAAACTGTTTTAACACATTGTATGCCGGCCCCGCGAAAACGCGGGTTTGGAAGTCTGTTGCTTTAGCGCCGGGTTTGCGATAATACAACATTCTTTTGTTTGGCGATTTGTTTGTTTCTATTTTTCGTTATCGTTAAATCGCATATAATGAATATGCAAACCAATTTTAGTGTTTTACAATAATGTATAAAATTTTAAATATTTTCTTCGCCTACAGTTTTAAATGCCTCAGATGCCACCGGCATACAATGTGTTAATACAGATAAATGCTATTAACCCCTTGACTACGGCAGACTTTTATATGTACTGGTCGTACCATACGGCAGGGATTGAGTTACGATGTGCGCCGAGAACGGCGAATTTTTGGTGTCAGAAAGCCAAACTGTGTGAAGCGCCTATAGGCGCTCTCAGTGTCAGAAAGTCAAACTGTGTCGAGCGCCTATAGGCGCTCTCAGTATCACAAACGCAAAATTTCTAAGCGCCTACAGGCGCCCACAGTAGTCAAGGGGTTAAACGACTCATACATCCAAACTTTTACAACCATCAAACGTGAACCGCGCGGCGTCGAGCACGCTCTTGTCTTTTATACTTGTTAGGGGTATTAGTATCGAATATTCTGGAAGGTCCTCCACGCGCCATAGGATAAGCGGTGGGGAACATTCTGGAAGGACCTCGACAAATGACAAACACACTCGCACGCTTACACACCTACACAGATTCCCACAAATCACCCGTACATCTCTAACAGTGGGTTCACGGAATATGTGGAGTGAGAGTGAGGAATGGTTGTATGGATGGATGAGTGTGGCGAGTGCACGTGAAAGACAATGTATATAGACCTTAAGGTTGATGTAGTGGAAAAAATATGGCGATGTATGATCTGTATGATTTGCGTATGTTATGGTTAAAAAATAAGAAAATGTTACAAAAAGAATTGAAGCGATCGTCTTTGTATTTCGTCGATTGATGCTCCCTGTATATTTGAATGAATTGTATCAATTTCGTTGTTTCACTCATATAAAACAGTGTAAACAAGGTGCCGCAAAATTGATCTTTTTAACCCTTTGAGTGCTAAATATAATAATCTCGATTGAAGTACTCCGCGTGGACGGAGCTTTATTGTATACTTTTGCAAATTATTAAATTTGTCACGAGCGTATCAAAATCCGCAGGCTGATTACGGTTACCACTATTATCCGCAATTATTGGAACTATTTAAAATTGTTTTCAAATTTCCCTTTACAAAGCTGCGCCACCAAACCTTAATTACGTTTCAATCAAACCTCTTGCACTAAAGAAAAAATGTATGCGTAATCAAACAATTTTAAGTACAAGTATAAACCAAATACGAGAAAGTGGTAAAAAACGAAATAATTTCATAGCTCCTAAATATCATCTACCCTCTGCACAGTTTAACCATTCTTCGCTTCACTAATCACCACGCTAGTTGCATAAACCAATCAACCTAATTAATTAATTAAATTAATAATTAAATTCACCGCTCTTCAGCATCAAAATTCTATCCGCTGTTCGTGATCTCCTGAAAGCCATCAAGGAAAAACAATCGTACGCATTTTCCGACCAGATCCACGGAGCGGCTGTTTCTGCGTCTGGCCACTAGTTACAGAAATCCCTGTTTTGTCGTGGGCTCTCTTTCCCGGTGACAACGTCGATTGCCAACGATCACGTATCATTCGTTCGACAGGTGAGAGGACAGAGTCGTTTCGTTATTCTGTAATGGTAGCCAAGGTGATCGATAATAGAAAACGCTTCCTGGAGAACATTTCTCTGGATCCAGCATGCGAGCAAATGCATACGGAATGATTGAGCGGAGTGTTTAAGGTTTCGTGACGAATTAATTCATCTCGACTATGACAAGTCAATTCATTATTCTTGGCGCACAGGTTAACGAATGGTGGACGCTGCTTGAGTTTAGTTTGGGATTTTAACGCTAAATTTGCTAACGTTCTTTGCATATCTATTTCTGATACGCAAATACTAAGGAATAGATACACATCATGCACGATGTGAAACTGCAAAGTTGACAAGGAAATAGATTAAGATTCGTACCACTTTATCGATAAAAATTAACAAAAATTGCGAGTGATAATAGTAACTGTTTTTGCGAATTTTGCTCATGAACAAATTCACGGTTCTCGTAAAGCTAGTGTTAAAAGGAGCTGGTGTTTTATATTGTGCTCTGAAATAGATCCGATGGGGTGTGTAAAAGTACCGCTTAAGGCCTCCACGAAACGAGTTTAAATTTTTCTCCTTAATCCTACATTTTCGAGTAAACACACCTGCAGTCAAATCAATCGTACGAAACCGTCCACTCGAATCTCTGCCTCGCCGCAATCCACCTCTTTGAAACACATTTTTTCTGACACCAATTGCCGACACCCGGCGTTTTTCACCGAAACTCCGCGGTTAAGCCCAAAATTCGACCCAAAAAGACCGAAAACAACCTCGCCTACAACCTTTCAAACCTCCAAGTACAACAGCTTCTCGTCTCCGCGCTCAGAAATACGCGTTCCGGTCGAGGCTGGTGAAGTGGAGCCACGAACGGAAGCGAAAAACGAAGGAAAAAAAAAGGAAACGCAATGGCGACGAGCGTGACGCGTACGCCGCTAACAATTAATCCGATAAATTTCGCGGCGAGATAGGGTAGGCAGAGGCGAAGGAGAGCGAAGAAGAAAGAAAAAGCGCGGCACGAAGGAAGAGGCGGGAGGCGGAGGAGAGTATGCAGATGAATAGCTCGCAGAAACCGTGAGACTCTACGGTTGCCCTATATATCGGGGATCCGTAGCTGGAGAACTCGATGCCGTGGCGTTCTGCTCGCTCACGACTCTCGTGTGTTGTGTCGCCCGTCTTTTAAAACTCGAACTCGGTCGGCCCGTACGACCACGTCGCCGAGAGGCGAAGAGCCACCGGCTCTGGACGCGAAGGAAATGGCTACGGATGGGATCAAGTTCAATACGTACTCACGAGTTTGAGTCAGTTTTAATACGAAATCATTTCACTTCAGTTCCATTTCAATTCCACTTAAGTTACATTTAGTTTCCACTTCGATTTTACGTTAGTTCCACCTGTGTTCCACTTCAATTGTGCGCCGGTCTCACTTTGGTCTCATCTCGGTCTCATATCGGTCTCATATCGGTCTCATCCGGTTTCACTTTGGTCTCGGTTCGGTTTCACTTCAATTCATTTCAATTCCTCTTCAGTTCCATTTCGGTTCCACCTCATTTCCATTTTTGTTCCACTTCAATTCCATTTCAATTTTACTTCCGCTCCACTTCGATTCTACTTTAAATCCACTCCAATTCCACTTCAAATTCGTTTCGTTTTCACTTCAATCACTTTTCAGTTACATTTTCTACTCGAGATCAGATTCTACTCAAGGATATCGTTGCTCTTTTCCCATCGAATTCATGAACTATTCGAGGGTATGCTGCTTGTAATATGCTTCGTCCCATCTCTAGGAACGAGAAAGATACTCGGCCGCAGAAGCGTGCCAGCGCAGCGCCGTGAACTTTTGGCTTCTGCCATCGGGACACCGTGGCGCAGTAATGACCCCCGTCTAGTCCGCTGCACGCCGGCTAATCAGTCCATCGGTAAATTTAATTGACTAATGCGCCGCGAGCCGCTGCTTCCTTATTGAACGCTGTTCGACCTGCTGCCGATCCGTCGAATAGGAAATTTGCTCGACGCGACCGGTCAGACGTGGCTAATTGACGAAGTGGTTTTGCTGTATCGGGACAGTTTCATCCTTTGTTTTATAACCAAGAATTACTGTCGACTATGCAAATTATACGAGAGTTCTGATACAACGACAATACGTTGTACTTATTACAAGTTAACGTGGTTAATTATTTTTTTATTTCAGCGACTGAAAATTACCAAATACAATAATGAACGTAACATCAAATTATTGTACAGTAATATTTTATAGTTATTGAACTTTTTCGTTAGTGCTAAAATTATTTATTAAGATCATGTTCGTATTAGTATTAAGCAATATTAAAGTAATTTGTAAGTCAGGATAAAGGAATAAACAATGAGATTTTAATGTAATCTTTGTTTACTATTGTAAATATAATTTCGCAGTATGCTGTCACTTACTGTACAGTAAATTTACAGTACGTTCAATACCGTGTAATTGGTATTTAGTCGGTTTAAGTAAACAAAAACTGGCCAAATATACATTATCACGATCGTGTCTAATTAGACTGCTCTAATTAAATTGGCAAATTGTGCCCTGTTTACCGCAGTATCCAAACATTGCTTTCATTGACCGTGACCATACTCGTCACTTTGAAGTACATCACTTACTAAATGACCATCTATGCGTAAATCATTCGTTTCGAAACCAATTCCAATAATATAACTCCAAACTTCAATAAAGATAATTCGAAAATGCTTTTCAAAATTTAACAAACATGAAATGAATACTCTCTAATATGATACTATTAATCCTCCGCTGAATATGTTGCAAAAACTTATACCGCAAACACAGAACACTACCATTCAAAAGTTTGAATGTACAAATATTGAGCTACTTAAAATTATACGACTGACTCATAAAAATAGAAAAATTGAATAAAGAAACAGCAGTTACGTACACAATTAGAACAATATCTATCTAATTATAATTTCTGATGTTCATATTCACAAAAAAATTAAACGCATAACATTTATAATTTCATATGTAACTGATGTTCATATTCACAAAAAAAAATTAAACGCATAACTTAAACGCCTCGCAGTACTCCAAAGTTCAAGTAGAACGTCCAGCTTTCTCTAAGGGAATCAAAGTCGTAAACCACATCTTTGCTCTGAAAAAAATCCAAGAGGAACAGCCACCGACATATCTCATAGAGGCCATGTATCGCACAGAAGTCGCGTTAAGATTCGCCCATTCACACCTACCGTCGAACGTACGCGAAACAAAGGGTGCGTCAGTCAGTCGTAAGTCATTTTCACGTCGGGACGTTCGCGTGCGTGTACAATTTCGGATCGGCTTCCACGAACGTCCCACGCAAGGATTCGATTCTCGAAGCTGACACAAGCGGAACGCTTGCTCGCTCGCGCGAAGGGTTAAAGGCGCACTCTGAACCGAGAACGTATTTTCACCTACGTAGATATCCTCGTGCCACTTAGCGTGCACAGGGCGCAGATACCTGCATACGTACGTGCATGTGTATGTGTGTGTGTGCGTGTGTGTGTGTACGTGCATGTCCTTTAAAACTAGAACTCGGTCGACCTATACAGTTGGCCGGAGTCAAAGAGTCAGCTCTAGGTGAGCTGGTCGGCTCCTCTAAGAACGAGGATAAGAGGAGAACACAGTGCTGCGAAGAGAAGAGGCGCGTAAGATCGGTACAGAAGAAGAGGAACGCGGAGAGAGAGTTATGTACTTAATCCAAACAGGAGGTTCAGTTTGCGTCTACGACGATGGCGGGAGCGCGCTCGCGCGCGCGCCTATATGGCATTGGGAGAAGGTGGTCTGGTCTGGGAACTTGGAGGTTTGAAGAATTTAGCAGGTTCTAAGTGCAGCGGAACGGATAAGACTGGTTTTCCAAGGCGAATCGTAATTACAGCAATCCGCTGCCATTGAGGATTTCAAGTCTATGAATACATGAATCACTTGTTGCTAATTAGATAACTAACGATGACAAACTTTTGTAGCCGCGATTAGATAACGGAGAATTTCAATGTTTGGGTCTTTAATCGAGTAATTTGTAAATTGTAAAATAAGTACAGTGGTACGCTCCAATTACCATATTAGCAGAAAGCAGAAAGAACTGAGAGTGCAATACGAAAGCTACCGATCATTCCGTGGATGTTTCATCGAGTAATAAAAATAGTAAGCTTTAAACTAGTACAAAAATATAAAAGAGATGAAAAAACGATTGGACAAGAATTTCCTCTATCTAAGTGAAACCACCTCTTCCTTCGTTTGCCTCAATTTTCCTGAAATCCGATAAAAACCTCGGCAAAGCATATATTTCTGTCTTAAAACGGGAAACCCATCAACCACTCCACCCCGTGTCCACGAACGCCACTAGAACACAGCCACGTGAGAACCAAAACCGAGTAGCGGGAGGCGACGACACATAGAAAGTGGACAAGCGTCCAGAAGAAGGAGAAGCAGACGAAGAAGAAGCAGCAAAAGAAGACTGAGATAACAGCGTGCCTAGCCGTGCCGAGCAGTGCCGGTTAACCGTACCGATGAACTTTCGGCTCCTGGTGCACGGCGATGAGTAGTGACCGTCGTCCAGCGATCGGCGTGCCTGGACTCGCACACACAGACACCGACATGCATAAGTCCCTGACGAGCCAGCAGCGCCGTGGTCGTGTCGACCACCTACGACACAGGCGAAACCTTCACCGTAGGTGCACCGCGAGAGGTCGTGCCGAAGGTGGCCCAGCATCGAGGATCGTGCGAATGCGGCCTAAGAGGCCCGCGGAACGGTGAACAGAGAAAGAGGGCCCTCCGCGGCGAGTGGTGGGGGGCAGCGGGCCCCGCTGCTGGCGGCGGAGTGGGGGGGGGGCGGGGAGGGGGACCTTTTATAGACGTCGTTTGTAGGACTCGATATATCGGACGCGATTGTCGATAGATCGCATCGCTTTCGACGGACGGGCCCGTTGGCGCGGGCCAGCCACCAATTATGTGCTACCTCCTCGTTTTCCCTTGGGACTCCCCTAACTGGAGAATGATGCAGTCGCGGGAGCCGGGATTGGTGTTAATCGGGCGAGCGATGCCGATGATCGACTGTAAATTTCAGGGTACGCGTTTCGCTGCTCAGTCCATTAGGCCGTCTCACGATACCGGGGGCCCAGGTTAGAGTAGCGGTCGAAGCGAGCTCGCAAGCGGTGGGGGTGCATTCTACGATGAGGCGATCGGGAAATTCGTTCAGAATTGTTTCGAAGAGCTTGTAGGTTCAGCGAGTACGTTCTCTTAAGCGGTAATAGGTCTATGAGACTAACTTGTTAGAACTACGTCAGATTCTTTATAATTCCTTTGAAGAGGAAAGAAGAATTTCCTATTTTTCAACAAGCTTAAAATTTCGTAACTTTTTCCTTCGTTTAGCGACACTCTCGCTCATTTCACAGATAATTGATTTATGAAAGGTTAAACACGATAATTCCATTGGTTTTCGTATGGGTAGTTTACTATTCCAACTGTTGGAAGCATCATGAAGATTTTAAAACTATTTCCTGCTACTATTTTAAATTTCTAAAAACCGCAAATTCGTGGACGTTACATGAAACGAAGACATCAGAAATTCCAAAGAAATTCTAAGCTATCGATAATTAACAATTTCATACGCATGAACTTAGTAATGTTCAATCTTTTATCTTGCTACTCATCAACGATCAAACAGTAAATAAGAGATCAAGAGATGCTCACCCGCCCAATGCACAACGTCGAACGAATCCTACCAAAGCAATCCTAGCGTGGTTACCTACACAATTCTTAGGCCTGGCTAACAGTCTAAATCCACGGGCTCGTCTCAGAGCTTCCTGGCGGCGCTTAAGAAGGAAACTCCGTGGTAAACAGCATCGTGTTTACCCTGGCCGACGGAAAAAAGGTGGCAACTACAGAAGGGACCGTGAAGGAGAAAGAGGGAATTTTCTCGGGGGTTGGTTAGCGTGGCCAATCGATCAGCATTGGTGGTTTTTGCGCTACCCATATGTCATAGTCGGCCTGGCCGAGGAACATGCCGCGGCATCGAGAGGCCAGCTTGGGCCGTGTCCATTCATGATATGTGGCCGGAAATTTCGTTAGGTGGCCGACGACCGCTTTCATCGGCTACCACCCTTGACTCGTCTCGAATTCAAATCAGGAAAAGCGTCTCGCTCTCTCCGGAAATCGCTCGTTGGGGACATCGTGAGTGATTGGATTCGATCGAAATTTCGCAATTATACACGGTGAATGTTGGAAGTCACTTAAAATAGCTCGTAAATCGTTTGTTATGGGAACAAAGTGTTTAAATGGGAAATTGCACGTTATCAAGGAGAACATGTTGTAACTGTAATATTTTAACATTCAGTGGAATTTTTATTTTTTATGGAAGTATTTTTCTCTATGACAAATGATTCAGGAGTTATAGCTTGTGAATCGTTTGTTATGGGAAAAATGTGTTTAAATGGGAAATTGCACG
This sequence comes from Tetrapedia diversipes, assembly GCA_033822845.1. Taxonomy (NCBI): domain Eukaryota; kingdom Metazoa; phylum Arthropoda; class Insecta; order Hymenoptera; family Apidae; genus Tetrapedia; species Tetrapedia diversipes. The sequence continues at coordinate 183,503 of JAOPTO010000989.1, forward strand.
TTTGCAAGGAGGACATGTAACTGTAATATTTTAACATTCAGTGGAATTTTTATTTTTTATGGAAGCATTTTTTAAACAGTGAAATTTGTGAAACAGGGATATTTTCTTTATCCACTATATTTTAGAACAGGAATTGAATATTGCTCATTTTTCTCAGAAAACAGAAAATACTTTTTCCCAAAGAAAATTTGTCCACGTGTATTATATTCTCAGTTATCGTAATAACAGTTTCGTATCACCACAAAATTTCCAAACGACCAGCTACCGAAACGAAACATCGAATTCCACGAAAAAAAGTACCATTTCGCACCCACCACGTGTACCCCATTCTAATTCAAATCGTAACCTCACCGTTCCCCTCCCCCTAGCTCAACGACCGATTGCATTCCGCGGCGGCGTGTCCTCAAAATCGCGATACCGTGTCGCGCGGATCTCACAGCCATGAGATCATCGGCCGCGAAAATAATCGAAGAGCCAGGCAATCTCGAATTCGACACCGCGTGACGGGACAATGGCTAGAGAGCCGGAGACAACGGGGCAAACGCGACAGCAGGGAGGTGCCATTCGGTAAGAGCGAGAAAGAATATCGTCGAGTTCGACCAGGAAGGAGCAGAGAGACGCGAGAGGACGAGGACGGTGAAACCTCTCCCTGCGGAGAAAGAGCATAGGAGGGGCAGAGGGGCCAGGGGGGGAAGGAAGGGGTTATATACGTGGGTGCAGCGCGCTCCGCTAGAAAGTGTCCCAGACCGAAAGGAAAAAAAGAGTCCGGGTCAGTTTGAATAATTTTGACCACACCTCTCGTCAAAGCAATACACGAGAGCGTATGAATACATACATTTAAATGGGCCCCGGCGGCCGGGGAAGTATTGTCCGAATTTTTAAGCAGCCTCCTCGCTGCGACGCCGCCTCGACGACACACCGCGACGCGACTGCACCCTCCACTGACCGACGTTTCTTGACACGGTCCAACCACCTGACCACGTTTCATCCCCTCGTCTTCTAGCTCTAGGTTTTACCTGTTCCGTGGAAACATGCAAATTTATGCGCGCAGGGAAAACCGCCCCCTTTGCCACCTGGAGGACGATTCTTGGTCGTCGAAGGGGACGAGAGGTGGAACACCGGGGTTGGTTTTCATTAAGGAAACGGGGGAAGGAACGGCTGGGAAACGGGCGGCGGGTTCACCAGCTGAAAATCTCTGGTCGATATCGACACCTGTTAGCGGTTGTAGCCTTTGGCGCTGGTGGAATGTGTGAAACGGTTTTGGAGCTCCATTGAGGGAGAGTTGAGAGGATGAAAAAGTAGAGTTGGTGGTTGGATGGTGGATGAAGGGATGGGGGTGTACTTGAATGCTTGTGGGTAATATTAATGGTAAGCGAGAGGTATCTTACGTCCACCGTAAGTGCAAGTATTATTAATTTCAAAGCTGCAGTTATAGTAATAATATTTATTTGTTATTTATGGACTTTAATTTTAGTGAAATACTTAATTTTTAATTTTTATCGTTGGACGTGTTCAGATTGTAAGCTTTTTCAAAATACATACAGATTTCATCGAAGTATAGACTTTAGGAAAGTATAAGAAATTGTTGAGAAATTAGGATTTAAAAAATATAATATTATAACGTAATTATAAGCTTTATTTATAAATAATTGATTTAGAGAAAATTAAAAATTTTCTTTCGACGTTCACATTTACTATGCGGTGCATCCGTGAACGTGTATTCAAAAACAATTTTAATTATGTACTACACAAAGTTAATAGTGTTCGATCTCCATAGTGGACCAGTGAAAAGGTGCTACGAATTTCAAATTTGACTCATTTCAATACAATGTCCAAATTGTTAACAGTTACGGGTAAGTGTGTCACAGAAAGTTTAATCACGCAACATGAAAGGATGATAATGTGAATCTGTTGCAATAAATCGACCTGAAATCTTTAAATCTATCTCATTTCAATACAATCTTTAGAAAGTTGACGACCACCGACACGACAGAATTTTAATTGTCTGTTATGAAAAAAAAAAAAAGGAAATGAAAAAAGAAGGCGATACTTCGCAGCTTCCACGATAGCGATGTATCGAGTAACTTTTACAATAGACACACAGTTTAATGCACAGCTTTTGCAATAGGTCAGTTCGAACTGTTTTAACCACATACTTTATACCTGGCTCATTTTAATACAATCTCTAAGTGTCGATACTTTCAAATAGCTACTTCTTTTACTAAACGAAATACATAGGAAATTACTAGATAATAAAACGCCTAATCAAACGCCATTTCATTTATGAACTAATATCGGAGTATCTCTAAAAATATAATATTATGCAATGCATGCCATTGTTTCAAGCTATTCTAAGATCATTTATAAAAATGAACAGGTACACATATTTCATATGTTGTTAAAAATTATTCGAGTAATAAAATTAGTTGAAATCTAAGCTGCAAAGAATTAATTATCACTTACACTTGATTTACTTCCGCCAAACGGTTGATAAGAAAAATTAAATTTCCATATTTAAGTAAATAAATAGTATTATTAAAAAATTTTTTGTTGTTGCAATGCAATACAAGTGAGTTCATTGCATGAAAATCATTTTCCATTTTTTCCTATACTCGCGAAATTAGCGTCGCAATTTTAGCATGGATCCAAAAAAATCCATCCGCAACCAAAGGGTTAATAAAAAAAAAAAAAGAAAAAAATATCGACGAATTTCTGCGACTCGCGAGTTCCCCGCTTCAGGGGTTCTTCCTGCTCGGCAAACACCTAAATCGAAGACGGAATCATCGGTGAATCGCGGCCACGACCAATTTTTATCCCCCTATACGATTTTGGACGAGCGACGTCGCTCGATCTCGTACCGTTAAGAGCAGGCTTAGCGCGCTCCGCCGCGATTTGAATATCGGAGCGTACATAAAACGAGACAGAAGACCGGGCAAAGAAGGGCAGAAAGAGAGGTGCACCGTGTCGACGGGGGCACACGGTGTGCCCCGCTGCACACACACGTGTGTGTTCGTGAAGATCGATCGTGAAAGATCACCTCGTACGTTACCCGGAACGTAGCCTCTTCTCGCGGTTTCGATCGTGCCACGAAACCAGACAGTCCAGATCTCAATAATATCCTGGCTGGCTGGTTGGAGGAGGGCGACGAAACAACGGTAAAAATGAGCCAACACCGTGAAAATCGCACTTATGGGATCAACAATTCTGATGCTTAACTGTTCGAGGACACCGGACGATACCTGGCTGGAAAATTTGTGAATTTCATCTGTTCTAACTGAATGACAAATAATAATAGCAGAGACACGAAGAATAGCAATCAACGAAGCATTTTAGTGTTTAATAATACAAACACGTTTCGTATACCGACACCGAATTTGGCTGAACCCATCACATGGGGTTTCAAGATTTACGAAAATACTCGAGGAATAGTATTATTCTGAATATTTGAATCAAGTTTGATATTTTTTTTTTTTTAATTATAACGATATTATTTTGATATTACTTTTTTAATAAATATTATTATAAATGTTATTATATTGATATTACTTTTTTACGGTTACCTGAGAAACACCGATAATTCATACGATACGTTATCAATTTGTCGCGCACTGTAATCCAACGTAAGAATAAGGTTCGCCAAAATTCTTCTTTCTCCTTTTTTTTTTTAAATACACCTTTACTCATGTCAACTTTAAACTAATGCTAAAATTTACATTTTTCGTATCTTGTATTCAACACAGTATTAGATGTTTTGTTTTTCTGTATAGCGTTTCTCGTCGTGCATATGTACCTTGTGACCAGCGTCAAAGGTCGTAAGAACGGAGCGACATTGGTGTGGTACTGATTATGTCGTAGGTCTGTAGTCTAATAGATGTCTTATGATCATTCTCTTAATTTCAGGAAGTTTTTCAAAACATTCCATTATATGGTGGAATTTGAAACATCTTTTCTCCAGCCTGATCCCAGTAACTCTGGGTGTAGTCTAACATTTCTTGCTAGCCATCCCCTTTCGCTTATCAAACGGATCGATCGATCAATTTCTCGCCAGCGCCATCGCCTTCGTAATTTTCCGTCTCAACAATTATATTTCGACTGCTGCAGGCAGCACGGGAAACATATTATCGGTGACATTTGTCCGCGCCGGACAAAACATGTTCCGGTCCGGTAGGATGACCCTAACGCCGCGCCTTTTGTCGAGCGAAAGGTACCCAGCCGACCCGGCGTGTCTTTGTCATTATATAACGCCATTGTGGCCACACTTGCCCGGCGTGGAAGTCGACTATATACCTTTGCATATTATTAAAATGACGATGATTGTCATTTTTCTCCGCCCGTCCCCCGCGACGCCCCTCTGCCTCCTCCGCCTTCCACGGCACCGCCGCCGCCTCCTCCTCCTCCTTCACCTCCTTCACTCCGCTTCTCGTCTTCTGCTCTGGCCGTGGTCTCTCGTCCTTTCGAAGCTGAACCAACACACGCTCCGGAGGAACGCCCGTTTCGTTCGTTCGCAGACGTTTTCTCGTCGGTAACGCGCGGAGAGACAACGCCGGCGCACCGTGGAGCGTTCAGAAATTCCTCCTCGTTCGCCGTTCGCCCTCTTCTTTCGAAACGAGGGGCAGCCTCTTTCTTATTTCTGCCTTTGGCCCTTCGTCCCCTCTGTCGCGAACGCCCCTACGTTCTTGGACGGTCCCACGTTTCGATATTAACCCATTAACACTTTATCGACCGTTTACAGCTGAACTTCGACCGGAACAGCAAAAATTTTAACTTCTTATTTGTATTTTATGTATTTTATATTCATATGTATTATACTTCAATACTTATTCCATCCAGTTTTATTTTTTTTTTTTAAACTTCAATTTTTCTATTTCAGTCAAATTGACTCGTTTTTTTTAGGCAAAATAGAGGTATACACCCAACATCCGGCAATCTAGTGTTAATGAGACAAATTCAGACTTGTGCTCGTTGTAAAAGTGACAATCGACACCAAAAGAAAGTTCTTTTGCAATTTTTTGATTCGTCGATTCAGTTGCGAGTTATATGGTGTAAGTTAACAAACAGAAAATTCGGGTTACAATAATATGTTCGCCGAGAAGTGTGAAAACGAAATTGCACCAATCGATAAAGGAATAACGCACAAACAACACCTTAGATAAATTCTTCAGGTACGTTTCCCATATCGTGTCCCCGTTGCACAACCTTTCAACAATGAGAGAAGCCTGGCCACGGCTTCGCTGTAGCGATCGCAATGTGTAACGTCTTCCTACGTGCGCGCGGGTACACGCGCCGGTACGCTCGGCCCCGCGCGAGAACGATAATCGTAACTTTCGAAGTCGATGATGCTCGAAACGAGCAAGCCCAGCCGTTCTGTGCATGCTACTAACGATGACACGCGAATCGCCGGCCATTCGATCGCCTCCGTGTGCCGGGAATCGATGAATCGAACGAAACAACGCGAGGAGAGCAGATTGTTATGCCGTTCGATTATTTCAGACGATTTCGAGAAATTTCACCTTTCTTCCTTCGTTGAAGAAGCTGTCTTCGAAAGTGATGTCAATTTCGAAACTATTGCGTGAATTGTAGTTTGGGGAAATTAGGATTGGAATTTTGCATATTTCGAAGGAACAAAGTTTTTCAAATTCTTTAGAAAATTTTATAAAATTTTTGTATCTCTTCCTTTATTGAAGCTATGTTGAAATGTTCAGCTGTTTGAGAAATTAGTGCAGATTTCGAAAGTTCTGTACGGAATTTGGCGAAAATTAGAATTGGAATTTTGCATATTTCGAAGAAACAAAGGTTTTCGAATTCTTTAGAAAATTTAAAAAAATTTTTGTATCTCTTCCTTTATTGAAATTATATCGAAATATTCAGCTGTTTGAGAAATTAGTGCAGATTTCAAAAGTTTTGTATGAAATTTGAAAAATTAGCAGTAGAATGTTGTACCTTTTGGAGAAGTACAATTTTTAGTTTAGCTCATAAATGGTGAACAATTATAGAGAAGGGGGATTACAGCTTGACCGAAAGAGGAATTCTTAAATTGCATCGTAAAGAACGTGAACGAATGAACAATAAAATTGATTGAACGAAAAATCAATAATTATAATCCTATATATGCAGATGAAAAAAAAATTTTACATTATAAGGCATTATAGAATTAATATGTACACGCCATGTTATGAAAAAAAACTAAAAGTATTTGTTAAAACGTTAATAAATTATATTATATTAATTAACATGTGACCTGAAAGTTACGCGGACCCATAGAGGATTAAAAAAAAAAAAAATCGATTCACCACAAAAAAAAACGATCGCAGTCACGCGGATCGATTTGCAGTGAAAAGGAGAGATTTCCCAAAATCTGCGAATAAATCAGCTCTTCCCCCTGGACACGATACACGTGTTAAACAAAAGGCTGTCCCGGCGACACGATATTTCTTTCCCTTTCGTATCATCCACGGAACGATCCATCAACACGAGTTCCACGCGAGCGTCGCCGAACAAAAAGCGTGGCCACGGCCGCGATGGCTCGGCGATGATCCGAGCGCAGAGAATCGGCCAAGAGAGGTGGGGCCCAACCGGTGACGCAACCGCACGATTCTTTTCGTCCTCCATCGTTTTCTTCGGTAAATTCGATACACCTGTGTGCCAATTGTTTTGACATGTGTCCCCATTGTGGGCCCGTTCAACGGACACGCGCGCGCGCGCCAGCGTGTTCCGGCCACCTATTCGGCCTCTCGTCGTCGTCGTTGTCGTCGTCGTCGCGACATGCGGGTCGTACACGGTCCGACGTACGTGGAGGACAACGGGGAATAAAAAAAAAAATAAGAAGAGGGGCCCGTGGCGGCGGGGGGGGGTGGCAGGGACGATAGAATCGGTGCTGGCGAACGAAAGAAGAGAAAAAAGAGAGGAGGAGAAGGAGAGCGAGCGGGGCGAAACGGGAGAAGACGATTCAATTTTCTGATTAGGCGATGTGTAACGGTTCGCCTACCGAATTTGACTAACCATCCTCGCTGCCCTCGTCTAAATCGAGGTTGAACGGAATCTTTTTTTGCTCGCGATTCCTCTTCTTTCTCTTTGTTTTGTCGTTTACGGTCGCGCTGGTTGTTGGCACGGGGGAAGAGAAAGGTATGACACGGTGTAACTTAAGTTATCGATGTCTGTTCGATTGAATTATATGGTAGTAACTGGTACAGTCGTGGACAAAAGTTTAAGACGAGAGGACAATGTGAAACATAGTTTTATTATTTGCAATTATTGTCTGCGTAGAAAATAGACTGTAGAAAATAATATTTTACCAGCTTTTTTATCATAATTAGCAATTATTGTGTGTTGTTATAATGGATGCTGATGAGCGACTGATTCACATAAATAAAAAAAAATGTGTTTCTCTATGAAAAAGAAATTTAGATTCTATCTATCTAAAAACAAAAAAAAATGTTTCTCTATGATAAAGTGATTTGGATTCTATCTATCTAAAAACAAAAAAAAAATGTTTCTGTATGAAAAAAAAATTTGGATTCTATCTAAAAACAAAAAGAAAATGTTTCTGTATGAAAAAAAAATTTGGATTCTATCTATCTAAAAACAAAAAGAAAATGTTTCCCTATGAAAAAAAAATTTTGATTCTATCTATCTGAAAACCAAAGAAAATGTTTCTCTATGAAAAAGAAATTTGGATTCTATCTATCTAAGAAAAAAAAAAAATGTTTCTCTATGATAAAGAAATTTGGATTCTATCTATTTTTAGTCTTTAATCCGAAAGATTTTCGCTTCGAAAGACAGCAAAAGGATCGCGAATGGTACAGGCAACATTTTGGGCGCGCCTCGCGGCCGCTCCGACACAGGATGTAAGCGACTACGACCGCGCGGAGAAAGTTATGGCTTTTCTATTGTTTCGCGCGGCTGCTGCTACGACCTGCGGGATCGTCGTTTTTGAAAGGGGCAGCGCAGCCTCGATCCTCGAGATGCGACTCGCATCGGCCTCGACTCGGACACGGCAACGTTACGACCACCGGAATATTATTTCATCGAAGACAAATCATTTTTAATCCTTTCCACTCGTATTTATATTTGAGAAGGCTACCAATCTTTCATTACCTTCATTCGTTTATTTTATTTTATACGTGCACACACGTTTAAGCAGAAACTAAAAGAAAACATTGTAAAAAAAGGTTCCTAAAATGAAACAGTAACGTTAATGTATAATAATAAAATTTATATAATAATAATAAAATTTAGGATGACGACTATATGGCGACATACGAGTGAAAAGGGTTAAGTTTGTCGATTGGCGATTTTCCTTTTTGTAAATTTTTGAAACCGGAAATTGAGGGCCTAACGCGATTTCAGTTGATGCGATTCAAGTAAGAAGTTGTGAGATAGATACATACTGGGTTAAGAGAGATGTATTACAGCAAGCTGAGAGAAGGATAATAAATTAACGCGAAGGTAAAGTTCCTTAGAACTTCGGTTCTAGGATGAAATTAAAGATCCAGTCATTGAGGTGTGAAGTTTGAAATTTTCAAGCTGAAACTTAAGATATAGAACGTGGAATTCGAAATTTTAAAGGTAAAATTTGAAACTTAAATTTTTGGAATTTAAAATTAAAAGTTTCAGTCTTTAAATCTAAACGTTTGGAGTTTTAAGACTTGAAATATAAAGTTTAAAATTTTTACTGTTGAAACTTATAACTTAAAATTTGAATCTTTATATTTAAAAATTTTCACCATTAAAATTTAAAATCTGTCGTTCATAATTTAAAATTTGAAGCTTGAAACCTGAGATTTGGAATTCGAAGTTTTTAATTATATTTAAAATTAAGACTTCCAATCCAACCTACAAAATATCACATAACTATAATGTTTACCCAAGTTAATTTAAACTTATTCATAATCTATTATCCCCTCATTATTAAGTCATTAGATACACCATGATTGAACGAGTAACAGCGATTAAGTTGTTCACCGTAGCTCTCATCAGCAGGCGCTTCAGGTAGTTCCATTTTTTTTTTTTTTGCTGCCACGATTGTACAGGTGGTCAGTTGTCCCAGAGTGGCCCGCATCGTGCAGGACAGGTGAGGGCCAATGAGATAAATTCGATCTGACCCTCATGGCCGGTAGACACGTTAAAACGTATAATTATGCAAGTTCCCGTGCGAGCTATGACAAGAAGGTCGCGCGTTATCGGGACGCATGGCACGAGCGACAGAAGTATCGGTATCAGATGATAAGGGTATCGAGACACGGATAATTTACTCGTTCAATGCAAATTTCTTACAGATTGCCCCTCTATTTACGAGAATAACGAATTTAAGGAAGGAAGATGTAAATTTCTACTTTCTTCTAATTATAACAATGAAAAAGGTTATTTTAATTATTTACGATTCCCTTGAAATTTTCAAAATTTTTAACTGATACCGTATAAATGAATTGCGATGAATTAAGAAAGAAGAAGAAAATCATCAGCTTCAATTAATTATAAAAATAAAAAGTTTCAGACTATGTTCAGATATCCTTGAAACGCTAGCTAACAAGTCAATTTTCTAGTTTACGGAAGAAATAAAACTGAAAGTTTCATATACACGATGTGCACCTGGACATGTTGGTCTCCCTCGAGACCCTCCTAACTAGTTACAAAAAGGGAACTGTGGCCACTAATAACACGAGCGTCCCTACCTCACTTTCAGAAATCCAGAACAAGCTTAACAATATTAAACCTCTATCCCTAAAAATCTATTTCTTCAAAAATAATCCTTCTCATTTTCAAAACAACTTACTTTCCAAATGAGGTACTAATAAATTAATTGGATGAGATGTACTTGAATATATATTTAATTAACTAATTAAATGTATCTATCTAATCACCTAACCATAACACACGAACCTATGCGTCTCAGTATATTTAAAGTAAAGTATAGCTGCCTTGACATTAGAAGAACAAATTTTCTGAAAACAAAAACTTCACCATCTAATAAACATTACAAATTCTCCCCACACACATATCTCATTAATGTACTTTAAAATATCTCCTCAGCCCCTAAGATACCTCATCCCGAATCCACCCCATACTTAGTGGACGTCCTAACCTCAAAAACGCTCCCAAACGAGAGCGGGACGAAAACTGAGGAATCTCCTCGAAAATCTCAAACAAGACAAGCCTGTATAGGAGGGAAGGAGAGACAGCTAGAATAATACTCGAGTAAAGACGAATACAGAACGAATATAAAGACCAGAAAACAGCCAGGACCATTGCTGGTTAGCTGTCCTAACATTAAAAAACAAATCTTTTGGAAACGAACCTATCAATTTTTTATCTCGAAATAAACTATTACAAATATTCCAAAACATATACCTCATTAATGTGCCTTTAAATATTTCCTCAACCCAAATTGACCCCATAATTAATAGACGTCCTAATCTCAAAAACGCTCCCAAACGAGAGCGGGACGAAGACTGAGGAATCTCCTCGAAAATCAAGATAATTCTGCATTCGCCCGAAAATCTCAAACAAGACAAGTCTGTACAGGAGGGAAGGGGAGGCAGCTAGAATAATACTCGCGTAAAGACGAATACAGGACGAAGATAAAGGAACAGGACCATGAACGATAGTAGAAGGAAGAACGACGCGGACCGGCCACGATCCTAATCTCCCCGGGCCAAGGCCTCGGTCGAAAATTCAATTAAACTTTTGATATACGGGCGGCCGCGGCGCGGCTGTGTAAACGAAAATTTCGCAAGGTTCACGTACTTTCCTTGGCCCCCGTGTGCAACCGGCCGATGATCGCCTCGGCCTCGTAAAACGATTAGGGCCACCGCGACCGACGCCGCTTCCCGGTTTCCGCGTCTCCTCCTTTTGTGCGTTTCGAGGGTAGCCAGGTTCCGTGGGAGAGGGGGGGGGGGGAAGAGGGAGATTGATGAGAGGCGACCGGTCGTCGGGAAATCTGGACATTTATCTTGGACGATTTGCCCGGACGCCCGGGGCGACACCATGGTTCTAACTAACCGGATATCGACGCGAGTACGAATTATATTCTTTTCCTGTCCTTCGCACATTTGGTCTCCTCGTTTCTATTTTTTTTAGGGGGGGAGGTATGGAGAGCTTAACAGGGGACAAAGGTATGTCGACGGTGATTTAGAACGAGATCAACCCTGAATCTTCCTTTGAGGGATTTTTGAGGAATCTGAGGACTTTGGGCAAAGTTTTGGAAATTGGAGAATCGGTGATCTTTATTTATTTATTTATTTGGTACTTCATCAATTGCGGTCTAATGTTAGACGAGGAAAAGTATCAATTTTCTGTAGTTGGAATTTTATTTGTTTACGAAGAAGAAATTATGTTAAAAGATTCTTGATATTTATTCATTTATTTATTTAGAAATTAATGTATTGTGGTTTAATATTACATAACGGTAATATTAATTTCCTGTAACTTGAATTTTATTTATTTACGGAGGAAAAATTGTGTGTAAAAGTCTAACAGTTGTTAAAAATAACGATGCATTAATAATGCCTAACGAGTAAAATAAAATTTCTGAAATCTCTCAAAAAAGTTAATTTCAAAATTGTCGCGATTTACTTTATTTCGCATTGTGCTGTGGTCACTTAAATACAACAATTTTTTTAAACAAGCTTTACGAGATACACCTGCACAACTATATGAATGTAAATGATCGATAAAAATAGAGGACGCTGTTTTAGAACGCGGTCCACTCTGTAAAATATGTATCAACTTCGCGAAAGGACATCCTTGCAACTTCATGTATGCAAACACAACCTTCGAGGACCTACGAGCTCAATGTATGCAACTCGCGCACTTCGAAATTTATTACCGTCTAAAAATACAAGTATCTTTACGATTTACGGCTCTGACATCCTCTGTTGACCATCATTGAACAAAATATCCAACGCAGCGTCCTCGTTATTCGTATTAACATAATACAATCTCTTAATTTCCTACCTTATCTCGCTTCTGCATCAGCTAGCCCGAAGTTAAGGATGATCCTGCCTCAATTGCACAAATATCAACACCACACCTTATTTCACTCATTATTAGATATGCAAATTAATTCGGTACCATTGCATTTAACGCTTTGTAACTTCCATTCAAATTAAAATACTTTTCCTGCCCTATGGTGATTTGAAAGTAGCAACATTATACTCTAAGGAATTTAAAAATAATCAACAATAATTCGACATAATTTTAATTAATAACGGTAAACGATTTGGCATTCGACAAGGAGTATTTGAAGAATTGTATTATTTTTGCTTTGAACCGAAGAAAAATGCTTCTGAAGCTAGAGAAATGATTTCTTCCGCTTTGTGTAATGACGCAGTGACGTATAAAACGTGCAAAAAACGGTTTCAAAGATTTCGAAACATAGATTTTAATCTACTAGGCAGAGCTACGTCCAAGATAAACAAGAAATTTAAAAAAAAAACTTTTAGAAAACGTTTGAAAAAACTAAACAAGGGCTTGCGTTGCAACCGGGTGTTATCCACCCATGCTTGTTGCAATGTTTACTTCATTTAGGAAAAATTCAAAAGTTTGGAAGATGGGTTCCGCACAAAAAAGGCACCGAATTAATTTGCACACCTAATATTAACACACTTCACGATTTAAAATGATTTGACCTGTTTGTAACGTTTGTCACGTTTATTGTTACATAATAATGAGATGTATAAAGAATATGTAGCAATATTTAAGAAGTTACAAATGTGAATTAAAGAAGGTACTCGTATGCAATGCATTTGATTTTTTTAGCGAACAGATTTGCACACCTAATATTAACACACTTCACGATTTAAAATGATTTGACCTGTTTGTAACGTTTGTCACGTTTATTGTTACATAATAATGAGATGTATAAAGAATATGTAGCAATATTTAAGAAGTTACAAATGTGAATTAAAGAAGGTACTCGTATGCAATGCATTTGATTTTTTTAGCGAACAGATTTGCACACCTAATATTAACACACTTCACGATTTAAAATGATTTGACCTGTTTGTAACGTTTGTCACGTTTATTGTTACATAATAAAGAGATGTATAAAAAATATGTAGCAATATTTAAGAATTTACAAATGTGAATTAAAGAAGGTACTCGTACGCAATGCATTTTATTTTTTTGGAGAACAGAACGCCTTGAGCAACGTGTTAAATGGCATTCGCGAACACGAACACACTAATTTGCGCGTTATACGTGTGCGTATACTTCCACGTGTCGTCCTTTCAGGAGACTCCCGATAGACTGAAAGATTTCCGTGGTTATCAGTGCTCGAACGCGAACGACTTCCGAAAGAAATATAAACATGGCGAGCGGAAGGCCGCTGGCCGCTGCTCGAGTCGATTGTTTATGTTAAACTGGAACGGACTTCGTGTTTATAGACAACTATGCCTGTCGATTCGAACGTGTATTTCTATAATCCTACAGAGTCTTAACCTTGTGGACACGTGTATTACCTGAGGGAAGCTTTATCTCGAGTTCAGCTTGTAATTGTTGTTTTCTTACACGATAATGTAATAGGCAGTATGCGATATTAATTTTCATTAAGTAAATTCAATTGACAATTATTAATCTACTTCAATACTGTCGCAATTAACAATTAGGAAACTAATTATTTATTTAATTACGTGATCAATCAAAAATATTATTTTAAGGGTAATAATGTAATAACGTAAAGGGTAATAATAGAGTGATAATGTAAATTCTTAAATTCCTTTGAATTGAAATTATTTAATACTCTATTTTTATAATAAAATGTAATAAATGTAAAGAATCCTAAAATTCTATGTTAGAACAATTTTCTGTTCAAAAGGAAAGAATATCGAGAAATCACCCTTATTCCCCAAAAACGTCAAACTTTTCCAAAACATTAATTTTCATCCCCCATTCCCCTTCAGCTCCCTCTACAACCACCCTCGTCAACCCTAACAACTCTATAAACCTACAATACAAACAATCATTTAACCCAACCCCTTCCATTGATAACCAACCCTCACCACCAAACAAATTAAACAAAGTCAATCACCAAACGAGATTCCTCTTCCAACCCAGAATTATCCGGATGTTGAATTTCGTTTCGCCTCATCGGTCAACAGAATACATCACGCGACACATTCTTCCACGTTTTCTGCTCAACAAGGGTGGGGGGTGCGATTCTGGGCCCTCGCTGTTCCGCAAAGCGTGAAGAAAAAAAATAGCTGGTCCGACCAGGTTGCCCAGAAGAAATTGGCCCCTGCTTGGATTCTGCTTGGACGGACCCAATAATCATCGGGATCGGTGTGGAATTGCCTAAATGTGGTGCGACCGGCCAAAGCTTCTCGCTTTTCAATGACAGAAACCAGCTCGTCATCCCGGGAATCCGTTTGCCGTGTGTCGTGAAGTCCTTTACGCAGTACCGCCCTTAGAGCACCGGAAAAACGGGACCCAGGACCCAAACGGGCCCCGCGATCTTCTTGTTGGATCACTTTTAAATTTTATAAAAAATATATACACAAATATAATTGAGGCATTATTAGCTGCAAAACCCCTGTTTCGAAGATACAACGTTTAATGAATTAAAAATAGTAATACTTAAATGTTAATAAATTTTTATTACTGCTGTTAAATAGGAGAATACACATTCTAATTTCTAGATTCAATTTTAAATATGGCGTAACAACGATGTCCGGGAAAAGGGTTTGAGTCTTTAGTAAGGTTTTATTCTAAGGATTTAATTATGGAAAAATTTTCCTTCTTTAAATTCAAATATTTTTAGTTTAATAAATATAACAGTGGGAGCTATTTTTACGGTAATATATTCAGTTCGAGTTATTATATTTTTAAGAATAAATTTATTCACTAATATTATATTTTAAAGAAAATACTTTAACGATAATTACTATAATAATTTTCTTTGATATTTTCATTGATTTTTAGCAGATTATTGATAAATTTTAAAAATTATTTATATTTTCAAGCATTATTGTCTGCCATGCCCTCAATTGCGCTGAATAAAACATTTAACATCGTAGAACAACTATAAATTAAGAATAGTATTAATAAAATTTCTCGAACAATATGTTTAGGTTCTCAAACAACATTGTACATCGTTCTATTAATATTCAATCATCGATTCACTATTCTAACCTATCATTGAAACCTGAAACTTTTTGATTATAATTAAAATTGGTATAATGGACCCAGCAATTACTATCTGCCCCAGGCCCCGCTGTATCTAAGTGCGGCACTGTCATTTTGCGACAAAAATCGTCCATCATAGGCAAATATGACAACCGGACAGCGTCTCTAACCCCCCACCCCCCTACAAAGGGGACCAGAACCGTGAAAAATCTGCCAGAACTGACGCTGCAGATTCGGACCGCGCAATTGGGCCCGAGGCGAAAGGAAGACGGTCGGAAAGACCAGAAGGTGTGTTGCTCAATGGTGCTGGAAGTAGCTGACGATCTCTGTATGGGAATCGCTGGAAGTTACGCTCGATTTCTATGGGACCGAATTTCTCGGTCTTCGGGATGCTTGTCGATCGCTCATGCTCGCGGCGCGTTTAGTTCGCAGCTTTTTGTTGCGCGGATGTAGAATGATGCAGTTGCTTTGTGTTATGGACAGGACACTGGTCGAAGGTAGTTGAACGAAGTCAATTTCATGGATTTTTAGATGCAACGGGTTAAACCAGTCATATTTATACGTTTTTGTGTTACTTATTTGAGTTAAGGAAATTCGGGTAGTAATTAATTTCGGTGGTTGATATTTGGCAACTTTTGAAGATGATTTGATGGTTTAGTTGACGACTAGGAGTCACTTTTTAAGGGGAAAAAGGATTTACCATAGAACATGAATTAATTTGATAATTTCTGTAAAATGGTGTGACAATTTTTGCGACAGTTTGTAACAAATAGGGTTGAAGATTTAAAAGGGATATAAAATTGAATGTAAAAATATAAAATTCAGAGGATGTTAAACATTTTAAGGACCAGGCGTGTTAGAGAAATATTGGATAACAAAAGGTTATAGCAATTCATAAAATTCACACTGAATTTTGAAGTATACGGTTAGTGTTAGCGTAATTGATATAAGAATATAATTCAGAAAATACGATTTATGTCTCAAGTCGAACAACATAATTTATGTTATCTTTAATAATATCAAAGAAAGGGGGATACCTACTATCTCTCAAATTTTCACTAAAACAATTACTTCCAATAATCTTTATTACTTTAATGTATTCATTTAAATCTCTTATTACCATACATATCAAACTCAAATCTAAATTAGAAAAGCTTGAAATACCTTTCACTTAACATTCCATGTAACAAGAATAAAATGAAACTCGAGAATACCGTAGAAACAACATTTTTAATAAAATGACACTGTGAACAGCGTTTCCGACTGTTGACGATTAGTCATTATGCAACTGGGACTACGGTCCCTCGCTTTCTACGTCTGAAACGTTTAGAATCGCTATCGCGGCCTCCCGCATACAGTGTGTCGAACGACTTCGGAGAAACGCAGTGTTAATGTTTTCAATAATTGCATTTAGTAATTGCAGAGGCTGGAGCTGCACAAGGTGAGTGTTGTGAGTGTTGGTTTCATGCGTGCGAGGGAGAAGAATGAATTTGACGAGTGAGAGTCCTTTGTCTACTGTGTCGTTAGATAGTCTATGGTGTGAATAGTTTAAAGTGAGTGTCCTATCTAGTATAAAGGTTAAATAGTCATATATATAAGTTTTAGTATATCACTTGACTAAACTAAATGACGTTTATTATAGGCGAATCTTAGTGAATATTTTGAATTTGAAAATTTTTAAGGTTAGTATCGATAAACGACTAAATCACCTCTCGAGTGCAAAGGGTTAATACATACAGTGTCTCCAAAAAGTATTAATACACTGTGTCAAACAAATTCGTTTAACCCTGAAATTCTGAGTCTCATAGAAGTATTTGATAAAACTTTCTGAGTATGTGAATCGTAATAGTATGAATTAATCTCTTCTTTTCATCTAAATGCCATTTTAAAGGGATGAAACCAGCGTTGAAGTTTCTGAGTTTTCTCTCATTTTTTAAAAATAACTTTTTAATAGTACTTGATGAGGCAAAACCTTTCGAATAGAAAATGTTTAATTTTTAATACTCTATCGCCTTGTCATAATAAAAAGAACCTAGAAAAGCTTGTATTTAAAGTGTGAACAATCATTGTAACTTTGATGTTCGTTATCAGCCCCCTTAAAAGATGACATCAAAAAATTGCTCCACGCAGAATACACTATGCTCTGTACACACATAAAATTTCATTGAAATCAGAATTTCAGGATTAGATGAACTTCCTTGTAATACAGTGTACGAATACTTTTTGG